>JAYMSU010000272.1:0-15578 GCA_036897765.1 Erodium chrysanthum | reverse complement strand
TTCTCTCAAGTTTTACTCTGTGTGTATGGCAAGTTGGTTGCTTTTTGTTTTGGATTCGATTTTTATCTCGAATCGCTTAATGGGTTTCTCTGGGTTTGCTCGATTTTTCTTAAAGTTCTTTGCTTTTTGCAGGATTGTTGAATATTTCTGCTGGTCTGAAGTTTATTTGTAAATTGATTTTGATTGGTTTTGTGGGTTAGGGGATGCTTACTTTGTTTGTTTTGATTGTGTATGTAATTGATTTATTTCAGAAGTATGATTTGAATATACTGAGTCTAAACTAATGAACAAGTACATGCAATTTAGTGAGTCTACACATTGATCTTGCCAACCATACACAAGTTGGGAGAAGATCAATGCTATGATTAGAATGAGAGACTAGTTGTTTCAGTTTATAATTTGAAGTGGTTTGATAGCAAATCTTATTGATTAGGAGTTCACAATAACTGTTTGGAATTCACTGTAGCCCTTTTTGTTTACTGTAGTATTGATGTAAAGATGCCTTGTAATTGCATGCAAAATATGTTTGCCCATTAAGGTCAATAACAGTGTTATGATTACAAGTAAATTTGATAATGCATGAGAAACACTTGCGGAAGGTACCTAGATTGCTTATTTGTTATTAAACAAGACTATGTAGATGATTTTATTTGTTGCTTGTCATGCCAAATGTTTCTCATAAGTATTGATGATATACATTGTGGATGCTTTTATCAGTGCGCTCATTTGGAACTGAAGGCCGTAAACAGGATGGTCCACAGATTCCTCCCAGACTCCCAATGACAAAGTTAATGAATACATATTGTTCCGAGGAAGTGATATTAAGGTATCAAACTTATAGCCACCTTTTTTATGGATTGTTTTTTCTATTTTCTTCAAAACTGTATGTTTATACGCCAATGGTCTTGGCCAATGCTTGATACGTTCACTATGCTTCACTTCTCAGGATTTACAGGTGAAATCTTCTCCACCGGTTCAGCCCCCTACTCAAACTATAAGCAATGATCCTGCCATCATTCAGGCAAGTTGGGTTCATGGATATGAAGTTTGGCTTCAATGATGCATCAAGCTAAGTGATCTCACAAATATATTGTTATCTCTTATGCAGTCTCACTATCCTCAAGTTTCTCCATCCACAAGCTTGCCTTCTCCTGTTAGTGGGTCTGCAACAGATCTTAGTGCCCGTAATGCTCAGTTTGGACTCCCCGTGTCAAATATCAACACGGTGCGAACTTTGGATCATGGGGTGCTTCACTTTCTCAACCAACTGCAAATGGCAGTGGCATAGCCATGCCTATGTACTGGCAAGGATACTATGCCCCGAATGGGCTTCCTATGCATCAACAATCATTGCAGTACCCCAATTTTAATGCTTCTCTCCTCACTGTAGCTTCAAACCTCCCCGGGCCAAGCTTTTCTGAATCTCCTTCTTTCCACCCTGTTGATTCAAACTCATCTTCACTGCCACCATTACCAACAGCATTGCCTTCGACATCATCTTTGTTATCCCCAATGACATTAGCTTCAACGCTGCCTCTTGCTACTGCTACAAGTCTACAATAGCTTCTGACACATCGCTGAATATGATGGCTAACAGGACTCCTAGTTCCACCCCCCACTGGACCCACATTGAGTGCCATTGTACCACTAATCGATATTATGCCTACTGTAGTTTCTGGTCAAACGTTGTCATACCAAAGCACTCCTCTATCTGCATCCTCTACTGTAAGAGCATCCAGTTCTGTCCAGACAGGATCACCAACACCTCCACTGAGCCCGTCTTTATCGCCACAGACAACTCATAAAGATGTGGAAGTGGTTCTAGTTTCTCAGTCATCGTCCTCAGAACCATCAGCTGCAGTTTAAACAGGAGCTCAGCCTCCCATTTTGCCATTGCCTGCTCGGGCACATCAAAAGGTGCTCACTTTTTTACTTGTGCATTCCTTTGGATGTATTATCTGTGTAAGTTTTCTTCAAGTTTGAAGATTCTAACTATTACTTGTTCTCTTATTCTTGTGAAGGCGAATGGAGCTCCCTACCAAAACCATCATGGGTACAGGGGTCATGGATACAGGGGACGTGGAAGAGGAAGAGGAAGAGGAATTGGGGTACATTGTTTGTAACTTTGTTAATGTTGTTAGTAATTTTGTTAGGAGTTTAAGAACGTGGTAAATTGAACATTGTTTTGCAGAGTTCACACACAATGTCAAAGTTCACCAAAGAATTTGACTTTGCAACAATGAATGAGAAATTCAATAAGGAAGAAGTATGGGGTGATCTTGGTAAGAGCAACAAGCCTCATTCAAAGGACAAAGAAGGGGATGGAACTGCAAGTGCCCATGATGAATCTGATTACCAAGATAAAGATGACACCGAGTCATCAAAGACAGAGACAAAGGTAACAATACCATATCACCATTTCATCTTCACCATTTAACCTTTAATCTTCCATCTGTGTTCAGGCTGTTGTTTATAACAAGGACCAGCTTCTTTGATACCATATCCTGCAACACACTGAATCATGACTCCAATGGAAGGACAAAGTTCTCTGAGCAAAGGAAGATAGACACAGAGGTAAAGTTTTTGGGATACTGCCATTTTAGTACATGATTATGAATGAGTCTGATAAGGTTGCTTGTTCTGCAAGCAGACATTTGGCGAGTTTGCTAGATATCGAGGTGGTCGTGGGGCCCACTATCGAGGTGCTCATCGTGGAAGGAGCTATGGCTATGGTGGAGGAAGGGGTCGAGCCTAACCATGCTTCTTAGGTTGATACTCTGCAATAGAAATTAGAAACCAATGCACATTATTAGAAACAACAGTTCAGTTCAGTACAGTTCCTTAATAGTGTTTGAGTTTGCGTTTTTTAGAGAACAGCTCAAGAAAGTTACATCATTAATCAGATTAATATATGGAATTTAAACTCCAAACTCAATTGAATAATTTGTATTCAGGTTCTGGATTTTATTTTGCTGTTTGGTGGATAGATAATGGGCCCGTTTTGTCAGGCCCATCAAGCACCGGTTGGGTCCAAGTCCATTCTATCTTTTAGTATTTCATGATCACGAAACGACTTGTCGTTCAATTGGCAGAGGTTAGAGATGAAAGCGGTGAGCTTGTTTTTGAAGACGTGCGTTGTCAGAGATGGATCTGTATCGCGAATTCTCAGAAGAAGTCAGCAATGGCGGTTCCGGCGATTCGGTTCCAGAGGGTTCTGGTTTGGGTGAGGCTAATTGCGGTGGCTGTTTCGGCTTTGGTCCTGTTGTGGGCTGTGCGATTCCGGGGAGGCTTGTCTCTCTCTTCCGTTAACAAAGATCTCATCTTCAATGTCAGTGCTTCTTCCTTTCTCTTTTTCTGTTATGCATTTGTTCTCAGGTCTGATGGGTAGTGCGTAAAATGAAGATTCTTCGAATTATTGGTTTTGATAACCCATTTATGTTCTTCCAAATTGTGTAATCTCTGTGGAATCTGGAATTGTTTAAGGTTATGAGACTATGATGTCTGGTATTTAGGGTTTGGCTGGTCTAATAGATTATTGATCAGTTGTATTGAATCATGATTCATGTCAACATATGGGTATTTGATTCTCTGGAAAATGTCCCTTTTCGTTTTTGTCTCTTTATATGGTGTTCTTTATAAATGGTATGCTGTGCCTTGGATTAGATTTTGATTTAATAAGCTGTAATCATGGAAACTTAATTCAAATTATGTCGAAATTTCACAATTTATCAGACTCATTATAACACTGTCTCTTTCAGGTGCATCCTGTATTAATGGTGATTGGCTTCATTCTCTTGAGTGGTGAAGGTAATTGCTGTTTGCTCCAGCTCTATGTGCATGAGAAATAATAACTGAAATGGTTTTGAAAATATAACTTGCTAATTCATTGGGTTGCTGCAGCCATTCTAGCATATAAGACGGTACCAGGAGCTAAAAGTTACAGGAAGTTAGTGCATCTTACAATGCAATCTATTGCATTTTCTTTAAGCATCATTGGTGTATGGGCTGCTTATAAGTTCCACAATGAGAAGGGCATTGACAACTTCTACAGTTTGCATTCGTGGTTGGGTTTAGCTTGCCTACTCCTATTTGGTATCCAGGTTCGTTCTTCCTTCCTACTCATATACCATCCATTTCACATGAATTAGATTTCCCCAAAGTTTCTTAAACGAGTTCCCTGTTGTGATGTTGATACTTTTTTTTTTTGATAAGTCATGTTTGTACCAAGATTTTGGCTCACTTGCTTATGTGAAAGTAAGAAGCACCAAACTTAGGGTTCTTATCAATAAGACTGCTTACACTCATCTTCCATTGTGTTGGAGGGAGCCCTTAACCACTGGGCCAACTTGAGTTGGTTGTGATGTTGATACTATCTCATCTTCCATCAGATATTTAATTACTTGATCGCATTTCTCATAATATATGTTTTTTCCATAGTGGGCTGCTGGGTTTTCGACCTTCTGGTACCCTGGTGCTTCAGTAAACAGCAGAGCTGCTTTACTTCCATGGCATGCATTTTTGGGGATCTACATCTATGCACTTTCTGTGGCAACTGCTGTCACCGGGATTTTAGAGAAAGCTACATTCTTGCAGAGCAACCAAGTGATATCACACTACTCAGCTGAGTCTCTATTAATGAACTCTTTGGGTATGCTAATTGTTCTTCTGGGAGGTTGTGTTATTCTTGCTACCCTTACCCCCGGGAATGATAAAGGCGATGTCTATAAACCGTTGGATCATGGTGTGCAGCGACACCCGGTTGTGTAGCTTGATCGATCCATTGATGGATGTTGTAACTGTACCTTAGTTCATTCAAGCACAAGGACTAGGTGACGAGCACAAGGTTGTAATATCATATGCTAAATGGAAATTCCTTCTCTTTCATTATCCCCCTTTTGTTGCATTCTTAAATTAGTTAGTGCACTTGAGTATTTTGCACTTTTCTGAATAGATTGGTTCATACAGGTGTTTGGATTATATTACTCTTAAAATAAGAGTAATTTTTTGTTTTTTCTGGTATCGAATAAAGTAATATATCTATTCATGTTATTTACATTTTACAGTTTGCAGATACCTCTTTTTTATGTTCAAATGATTAAATGTCTTTGATTATAATCTTCAAAAAATACATTTTTTTTCTTTTTAATAGTTTTATTTTTTAAAGAATCTAATTTTTTTTATATCTATCCAACTTTTGGATATGTAATTACTAAGTTTTTGTCAATATTAAGATCAAGATATTTCAGTAATTTTTAACCAAAAAGAAAAAAAAAAGGATAGGTAAATTATGCAGAGAAGAAAATAACATTTTCGTGAATAAAGGTTTAATTTTTATGTCGAACAGTCTGAGACGTCGAATAGATTGAAGCATCCCCAAACCAAATCATCTTCTTCGTATGTTCTCATCGAAACGCAGACTCGAACACAGGGCATAAATTCGAAAGCGCACTCCCATGTCTGCTGGTGATTATGATCTTACCTCACTCGACATTCCTCAACCCTAATTCCAGTTTCATTTCCTTCCCTCGTCCACTACTCCTGCTCACAACAATGTCTTCCTCTTCGTCATCACTCTTCCCACCGATTGACACTTCCTCTCTCCTTCTGCCCCGCCGTAATGCGCCTCTGTTTTTCAGCTCTCCGGCCTTCTTCTCCGGCGCCCGTAGATCCAGAAACCACCCCCCCCGCCTCTCCGCTTCCGCCGAGGAGCGGGACCTCCACCTCTCGTGGTCCTCTCCCGAACAAAACGCCGACGACTTCGGCGGCTGGGCCGTCATCGAATCGCCCGTCCGGGAGCAGCGGAAAAAAGGTGTTTTTATGACTTTTCATTTGCTAATTTAACCCTAATTTTGTCTTCAATTGTGTGGATTTTTTGAGTGATTGTGGAGTTTTTGTTGTCTGTGAACAGGGTTGCCTGGATTTCTTGTTGAGGGTATTGGGACTTCAGTTGTTATTTTGGCTGCTGCTGTTGCTGGTTTCTCTCTATCTAGTAAAGGTTTGTAATTGAATTGAGCTAATTGATTTGTGATTTTGTTGCAAAAGAGTAGAAATTTGATGTTTTTACTCAAGTTTGATAGTGAATTGGGCATTGTAATGGGTGGTTTGATGGAGAATTGGTGTTTAAAGTGAGGTGCATTGGTTTTTCAGGCTTGAAGTTTCAATTTGGTAATCCTTTGCAGTCTTTACAAAAGATGATAACCACAAAAGAAAGGGAAGTGATGCAAATTGCAGACTCTGGTGAGCTTAATGTCTCTGAGTCAAGCCGGGAGGCCCCGGACTCTACTGCTGAAGAGGATAGTTACACTTTCACTACAGGTACCCCATACTTATACTGCTCTTAACTTACTCTCTATAGGGTTGCTTCCTTCCTTTCTTATAGTTACACTTGCACTACAGCTGAAGAAAATGTTTCTGAATTTTGTGTTTGATAGTTCTGTTTCTGTGGATAATATAGTTGAGTATATTCTACACTGGCTTCTTGATTTATGTTTTCGATATACCATCTTTCATCGGATCTGTAGAAGCTTACTAATGCTTTTTTGTATCTTTTCATCTCTTACAATATGGTGCCTCCAGACAAGTTCGAACGTGTTGTAATACCGGTTGTTGTAGACTCTGCTCAGCTGGAAGCTCTTGCAGATTTGAAGAAACTGAAGGTTAGAGTTTACCTAATATACATAGTATTTTGTATATTCTTTGTTGGCTGTTTTGTGGTTGTATTGACCTCTACTTGTTTATTTTCCCAAAAGCTTAAGCTTTTAATTGGATGTCCCAACTAATGTAACACGTGGTCTGTAACTACACCGAATCTCAATATGGGAATGCTCTACACTCCCTCCTATGTGTGTGCTTACTTTGCATGTGGGCCAACAATCACAAGCCAAAGTTCAAGGCAGCTATGAATATGATACCATGTTAAACTTTACTTCAATCTAAAAGTCTAAGGTTTTTGTTAGAGGATCCAACTAGCAATTCAAGCTGTCTTAAATGCCAAAATCCACACACTTCTTATGTGAGATACTTCATCATAAGTCTAAACTCTGAAGTCCCATATCACGTTAAATAGTCATGAAGCTACCATGATCCATGCTCATGAGTAAGGGTGGGAATATTGAGGTTGAGAAAAAAATGCAGTTCGATAGTCGATATGTATCAGATCAAACAGGAGCATCCGCCAAAGACTTACTAGTTGAGTTTATGGACATGTCAAATTTTATCACTGGTCATTTTAGCCATACATCCTCATATTCCACATATGCTATTAGACATGTATGATCTTCATGTTTAGTTTTGACTCTTGAGGTATGAAGTTATATTTTAATATAAATGAAGCTTTAGGTCCAGCTCTGAGCATGGTATATCAATTGTAATTAAGGTACACAGATCATTGAAGATGATGTCAAGGCTGGTGAGTTGTGCACTAGGAGGGAATATGCGAGATGGTTGGTCAAAATAAATTCATTATTGGAAAGGTAGAAAGCTGGACTGCTCTTCACTTGCAAAAAAAAAAAAAAACATGGTGGTAAATATTTCAATTCCTGTGGATTCTCAGACATTCACCATTTGTATTGTAGGAATCCAAGGCTCAGGATTGTTCCAACTATTTCACTTTCTGGGTCAGTAATTTGTGCATTTGATGATGTTGGTGTTGATGATCCTGATTTTGCTTCCATCCAAGGTAAGGGCTGATCTCAATGTTTGCATAATAATCTTGTTGTGTTTGAAATAAGCAAAAATATTAAATTTTGTTCTTTATTTGCAATCAAGCCCTGGCAGAAGCTGGCCTGATTCCAAGCAAGCTGTCATGGAACAACACCAGCTCTAATGGTTCAAATGACAAAAGAGGCATCTATTTTTCTCCAGATAGGTTTGTCTTCTGTACAATGTTTTGCTATACTTTTAAGTTTTAAATTTCCAGATCACTCAAAATAAAATATTACGGTGGCGCAGGTTTATAACTCGACAGGATATGATAAATTGGAAAGTCCAGTTAGAGTATGAATTCCTTCCAGGATTATGGGAACAGGTACAAAAAAATTCAAGTGGTCTTGTTTATTGGGATGGTTAGAGAAACACATAAAAGTGATTATCATGGTATTTATGAATCTGACTTGTTTACAGTTCAGATGTCTAGAACAAAAGTCGCCTTTATGGATATGAAGGATATCAGTTCAGATGCATCAACAGAGTTTTTTATGGACATGTTGGCTGGAGACCAAAGCATAGTCAGAAAAGTTTTTGGTCTCTCTCTCTCTCTCTCTGCACACATAAACACATAATATCAATTTGCATGCAAGATTGATGTTTTGGACCTCGTGTTACAGGACAGAGTAGGAGGTTTCAACCAATCCTACCTTCAACAAAAGCACAAGCAGCAGTGGCCCTGATCAGTGGCAGGATGAAGGGAGCAATTGACTCTGAGTTATCGAGACTGGAATCTGAAAGTTCTGCTAGGCAGACTGAGATGGAAGAAATAAAGAAAGAGCTACTTAGCACAGGAGTGATACAGAGGTTTTGGCATGAGAAGCTGGAAGAAGAAAAGACCCGTGGTATTGAATTGGAGAAGCTTCATCTTGCAGCTCTTCAGCAACTGGAGGAGGAGAAGATAGTTCAAGAAAAGATTTTTGCTGAGCATCTGAAGGAAAAGTCAGCTATGGATTGTCAAAGGCAGTTGCTAGCAAGTCTCAAGGAAGAAGTCGATGAGATGTCAGAAAGGCTCTCGAGTGAGACAACTATGTATATTGCTGAGCAGCGATACATTAAGGGCATGCTCAGTGAAATGGAGACCAACCTTGATGAACTGCTTGATGCAAAATCTGTGCTGGGCTCTGAGAAGGAAGCTATCCGGATTCTCAGGTAAAAACTAAAAAACGTGCTTAATGTTCTTAATATTCTTGCCATTGTGCTATACAGGTCTGATTAGTGTTTAATGAATAATGCAGATCCTGGGTAGAGGACGAGGCAAAGAAAAGCCAAGCCCGAGCCAAAGTGCTTGAAGAGGCTGGAAGAAGGTGGAAATGGGACGACAAACCAGAACAGTAACTATGCCACAAGCATTGATCATAAAAATGTTTGGTTGAACAAATGAATGATGCAAGAAGTCTCTTGCTGATATGCCTTGTTGCTTAGTTTAGTTGTGTGCCAGTTGTGTTTGACTAGGAAACTGCAGATGATGAACTTGTTATTAAAAATGATATATGTTAAAATTCAATCACCATAGATTAGTGACCTTGGTTTGTGTTTTGGATTAGTGAGCTTGATTTGCTTATACAGGTTGTATTTAGATGCTTACAGATATTAGACATTCAGCAATTCTCTCATATTTATAGTCATGGAATCTAATGATTCCAAACAACTTGGTTAGAATAATTTGATGACTCATTTAAGTAACTTTAATTGAATGACAAACAAAAAATACCAAAATTAATGTAGAAACTAAATAATTTTTTCTAGTATGTTCCCGAGTGAGTTGAAGCCGTGCCGTGCGGTCACAACTACTATTTTTGTTTGTCTCCAATCTTAATTACCAACAAAAAGAACCAGTAAATAGTAGCAACATTAATCATCATACATTAAACCTGAAGCCAAAAAAAATTATAACTTTCTTTTCTTTTTGGATGATTACAGTAATAATGTCCAAAATACATGTACAAAGCTCATCAAAATCAGAACAAATCTGAAATTCGTTTCCTCAATAAAAGAAATCAATCATTATTGGTTTGATCAATCAATTATGATCTCACTAACCAGAGTTCATCACCGATGGTGCAACGGATTTGGTCCGGAGGGGACAAAGCGCTTCTCCACACCGTACCGCGGATCAATCTCCCTCCCGGAGAACATCTCCGGCTGAACTTCCGGCGAGTACCTTTTTCGCTTTCGAACCAATGGAGTCACATCAAATGATGACTTGGTGGCCAACACTTTTCTACTAGAGATAATCAAAGAGTGACTAGTATGTCTATGATTGGTGGTGTTGAGTTGATGATACAAGAGGCAGAGGAGAGAGATGCATAGGATGGTGAGGAAGAGAACATGAGGAGCTTTGAAGGCCATGGAAGAAGATGAAGATGGTGAAGAGAGGAGGGTTGAGAAGAAGAAGGAGAAGAGGAAGCATGGAGGAGTGAAATGAGGAGCTTAATGTGTTGTTTGTCTGGAGGGGGTTGACAGCTTGAACCTAATGGAGTGATTAATATGAAGAGCTACATTGGACTTGGGTTATGGAGGGTTGAAAAATTGAAATGTGTGTTCTCTTCCTTTTGTTCCCTTTCATGTGAGTCCTTTTTAGGGTATATTAATACCCATTTCCTTCTTCCAATGAAAACCTTGCTTAGAATTCAAGGAACATAAAGGGTCATTATGTGGATTGTCAAACCTTCCTGTCCTATGTGTCATTTTTTATTACTAAATCAGTTTCTTCATTATTATTACCAAAATTTCACCAACTGTACTTTTTTTTCTCTCTCTTCAATTCACCATGTTTATACAAACTTTGTTCTAGTCGTTTTTTTATATATAAATGTTTCAAGCAAAATTGTTTTTATTTTTAAAGACTTCGGATTGAGCGCTGTTATATGTAATTCAACATTTTGATTATTATGCTAGTTAATTGATACCATGCAAGTATTGGTAGAAGCAAAAAAAGGTGTAAAGGTCAATACATATGATAGCCTTCTTGTTCATATATCACGTGCATTTGCTGGGTATAAGGAAAGCTACATGCTCTTATTGAGTGAATTTGCAACTAAAATAAATTATTAAATAACATAATGTGTGGAGGAAATGAATCATTTAGTAGATAAACTATGCATGGAGATTATGAAAACATGCAGTGAAAAGGGAAAAAACAGTAGCTTCTTTAATTTTTAATCATTACTAAAAATGATCAACACTTAATTCAAAACTAACATTTTCTAGAAGATAAAAATATACATTTTTTAATAATTATAATTATTCTACTTGCCCTGTAGTTAACCTTTAAATGGACTTTGACTGCCTCTAGAAATCTAAGGTTGACCCTGTAATTAACGTTGGTTTATGGGCCATACCTCCATTGCAGATTCAAGCCCACAGTTAAGCAACCCATTTTGACGTATAGACTGAGGCGGTGATGGCGGGAGAGGCCCAGTGGCCCAGTTAGCTCCACGAGATTGGAATGCTGTAAACGGCGTCGTATATACATGGTCGAGTCTTGACGACCCTTCTTCTGTAATTACAGCTTGTGCTCGAACGGATTGAGCCAGAAGTTGAAGATCACCAATTCGACCCTAATCTCGACGAAAAGTAGCCAAACATGGTATTTTGATCTCTCTCTGTATGATTTCTCTTCTGATTTCTGCTTTATTGTTTGGGTCCTTGTTGTGTTCTGCAATTAGGGTTCGTCATCGTCATAACATGTTTATCCTACAACTACAACTTACGCTTATCAGATTACACGGGGTTCACTTGAATCGTTTATGATGAATTTTGGGTTTAGTTTTAGTTTTGAGACGCATTATTGAGTTCAATTCGTTGTGCTGTTATGATATTGGTATTTATTTATCAATATCAGGTTGATTTTGATGATGAAAAGGGCTTTATCATATTTTTTCACGATGATTGACCATCAGGCTATAAATTATGAATCTGCATCAGATGAAATGAAGTTTTTTTTTTAAGAATTTAGATTTTTCTTGTAACTTTTTTCGTCATGCTAATTCCATTGATATTACAAACATTATCAATTTCCTGCAGATTTTCTGTGCATTATTGATTGGCTGTAGCTTTTTAGCAAGAGGTTTTGTTGCGTTTTCAATCTGTTGCTTCAGAGCATTAGTTTTTCCCAGGGATATGCACACTGTGGTTCATGTCGCGTTTTAGATACCATTATAATATTATATTATTTATAGAGTGGGAAACGCTGTAAAGTGTCAGAAGTTATTGTTCAGCTTTGATGTGAAAAGGAATTTGTATTACCATACATGTTACTTTGATGTTTGTGTTTCGGTTTTCTTTTCACCCACAAGCGTGCTTTCTTATAACCCAGTGCTTAAGTTGCTAACTTTTCTTTCTTTCGATTTTGTAGTCTTCACTTGCAGCTGCCAGAGCAGACAACTTTTACTATCCTCCAGAATGGGACCCAAGTCAGGGATCCTTGAACACGTTTCATGGTCAACATGCTCTGAGGGAGAGAGCAAAGAAAATAGATCAGGGAATTCTGGTTATAAGGTAATGAGTCATACCCATATACCATCATCAGTTTTTCTTTGTTGGGATGCAAAAATTATCTGTTTGTGCGAGTGTCTTCCCAGATATGGACATCCTGAAACATGAGTTCATGAACTAAGACATTGCTTCATACTCCAATTCCTTGACAAGTATGGAAATAATACAATGGCTCCCATAATTTGCAGGGCTGTTTTTGAGCTTCTTATTTGTAAGAACGCTATAGTATCTACATATGCAAAACTTAGCGAGGGTATAAGTAGTGAGAATGTTTGTAAGGAAATGCATGGATATATAGGTTGTAATAATTTAATTTCGTATTCCATAGCAACATTAAGTATTCAGCAAGTTGTAGAATTCCTCTTGGTAATCATGTAACTCAAATATAGTGTATCAATTCATAGCATGGTCATTAGTTCACATTAACCTACTACCTAGACACATAACATAGAAGATGTTTAAGAAAAAAGTTATGAAGTACATATATAGGGAAAACGTAGTTGATCAATTCAGCTTAAGCTATATTATTGGGCTTTTAAATCTTGTAAATCAGATATGGTATTCTATGTTTTACCCAAAATAAGGTAAAGACCAATGAATTTTCAAGGCACTTAAGACACTTCTGGCTAAAAGATAACGGACCAATAATATGTTGCAGTCGGTTGGGAAGTCAAGACTGCTATTTATTACATCCTTGAATGGGTTCTAGTCTCTTGGAATATTTGTTGATTGCTAACTGTAAAAAATATCCTTTTTTGCCAGGTTCGAAATGCCATTCAATATTTGGTGTGGTGGATGCAATTCTATGATTGCAAAGGGTGTTAGATTTAATGCAGAGAAAAAGCAAGTTGGAAATTATTATTCTACAAAGGTAATTATCTTGCAACTGATTAGGGATGACTTGATATTGTATGTTTGCACTACTATGATTATTTAAGAGTTCTTAATGTGTATTTATCAATTTTGGGGTCAGTTATAAGACAATGCCATCTCAAATTAACTGTGATATCATTCTGCTTTTCAGATATGGAGCTTTTCCATGAAAGCTCCTTGCTGCAAAAATGAGATTGTTATTCAGACAGATCCCAAAAATTGTGAGTATTTGGTTATCAGTGGCGCCCAAAAGAAGACTGAGGATTATGATGTTGAGGATGCAGAAACCTTCGAACTCCCAGCTGATGAAGGTTGGTGTTGATATTGATAAATTAAATTCGCTGCAATATCTTACAACGAAGGCGAAAATTAAGAAACTTTCTAGTGTTTTTTAAGTAACTAAAATAATTATTGAAATGACATAGTTAGAAGAAAAAAACAGAAGTGAAGACAGGCTTCGTGTTGTTCACTTTAGAAGTCTCTGGGGAGTTGATTGAGCCAACTGCCTATTTATTTATCTTATGGCATGTTTTGGAACCTGGATTTGATATGAAGTATTGGATTTCAAATACTTTAGTTTGTTTGCATAAGCAAAGAGTTTGGATTTAGATTTGACCCAAGTCCAATTTGCTCTGAAAACATGACTATAGCTAGGCACTTAAATGACTACTATTCTCCTCTTATTTGAAATTCCCTGGTCCTCAAACATTAAAACTATAATTGAAATCATGAACTTCAAGTTGAATGCTAGAATCCAAATTCTACCTTAAGGAGTATGATGTGCCTGTCTTTGTTATACCTGCCTATGGGTGTTACACATGAATCTGCAAACAAGGGTTCTACATTTTGCTTGGTTGAACTAATGCTTTCCCATTGTCTAGTTGTTAAGCAACACATTAACTTATTTATTTATTTTTTCCAGAAAAGGGTAAACTTGTGGATCCATTTTACCGTCTTGAACACCAGGAAGTGGATCTGCAGAAGAAGAAAGCAGCTGAGCCTGTAATAGTGCGCCTCCAGCGAATATCTGATTCTAGGCATTCAGATGACTATAGTCTGAACAAAGCCCTTCGAGCCCGACTAAGGGTATATTGATGCTTTCCTTTATCAGTTTTACAACTTCAATACCCTTGTAGCTCCTCTCAGGTTTTTGCTAACTTCCCTATTCATGCAGAATCAAAAGAAAAGAGTTGCTGAAGAGGAAGCTTCTTCCAAAAAGCTGGGCCTTGGCATACGACTGCTCCCATCCACCAAAGAAGATGCTGCAACCGCATCACATGTGAAGTTCTCTTCAAAGTTTGAGAAAAACAGGAAGGACAAGCGAGCACTGATCAAGGCATCTTCTATATTCCCCGGTTCATCCGTGTCATCCACTTCAAATCAGAAACTGTTGGAGCTAGAATCCAAAAGGCGAAAGATTAGTGCAGCTGCAGCGTCTAGCCTACTGTCAGGAGGATTCAAGCCATCATCATTGTCAAGAAGCGTTGGTTCTAGAACCAGCAGGCACGGGGGAGTTTCTGTATTTGCAAGGAAGTCTTAGTTAACAAATGGATTCTGAAGCTGCTGCTTGTTTCTCTGAACTACAGGGTCCTGATCATTTCAATGTTGTTGGTTTTCCTTTTCTGTTTCGGTATATAAATATGTTTAAAGCTTGAAATTCGATTAACACGCCTTCCTTTCTTAGTTGTCCCGATAACTCGTTTGCTTGCTGTGTGTGCTATGTTTTGTATTTCAAGCAATGGAATAAAATACTTGTATACATGATGCAAGCATATTTTGTACTTCAGTCTTCAACTTGTATACTGTTTATTTTATTTTGTTTCACTTGTTGCCAGTATTGACCAGGTTTTAGGCGACAAAGGCCCCTTATTTTGCTCTGTTCCCTTTGACCAAACCCCTTCCTTTGACTGTCTCATAGGTTCAGGTTCCATGAAACTCACTTTTGTTACGGTTTAGGTGGGATCCTTTCACCTCAAACACATGGTCAAGTTCTAGACCCCTCCCATTGTTTCATGTTTTAGTTTCGTTTAGCGGTCTTTATTTTATATCAGCATTTGAATTCACTTGTTTATATATGAACAGTGAGAATTAAACTTGTGATTTTTATCATTTTAAGATTCGAAGCTCATATGTTTGCCTGAATTCTCGAACAATTAAAACTTTCAGTAAAACCCGTCTTAAAAAAGAAAAATTCAAATTTAATAAGCAATTTTACTTTATTGAAATCTAAAACAAACATTTATTCTAATACTCAAATAAGATCGAGCTTCATCAAAAAAATAAGATCGAGCTTAACTCAAACTAAAAGAAATGAGTTCATTCAGAATGCCCAATAATGATTGAAACTCAAACCCATATTAGAGACACCGGTGCATGAACAGGCGTCTGTTCGTGAGCGAACGTCTGTTCATACACACGCTGCGGATGCTCACGCCTGTTCGCGTCGTCTATAAGCGAAC
Organism: Erodium chrysanthum; assembly: GCA_036897765.1. Lineage (NCBI taxonomy): Eukaryota > Viridiplantae > Streptophyta > Magnoliopsida > Geraniales > Geraniaceae > Erodium > Erodium chrysanthum. The sequence goes on along the minus strand of JAYMSU010000272.1, from coordinate 42 downwards.
AGACGTCCGGAACTAAAATTCTTCAAAAATTTTATCGGGAAA
>JAYMSU010000271.1:0-15592 GCA_036897765.1 Erodium chrysanthum | reverse complement strand
GCATACGCCAGAATCGACGTTAAGTTTCAGCTTCCCCTCGGAGGAGGCTTCCAAACTGACTCTTGAAACACTAGAGCTCCCATAGCAGTAAGCGGGCTATCTGGGCCGAGAAATCTCCCAACCAACCCTGAACGTCCATGGCAACCCTAGTCGGGTCTTTATGAATCTCCCCATGACAGACTCGATTGCTTTCCTTAAATTAAAAGAAACAATTTTCTAAATTTATGCAACGAGGGTTGGTTTGAAATGGATCGGCCCACAAACCTGTAGATGAAGCCCAAAAAGGGATGGCCCAAAAGGTTGGTTGGGCTGGTGAAGCGTCTCTTTCGGCCACCGACCAGATTTATGGTCACCACCTTCCTTGCTTCTCATTCACTGGGCTCTGGCTCTCAACTTACCAAGTCGTTGATTTTTAGTTTTTTTTTAACTGTCCAGATCTTATCGTCTCTGCTCAGTGCAGCTCTGTGTCGGAGACGCTACAATCTCGCCGTTGCAGCACTGTAATCGCTCGCTTGTATTGGGGGAGAAGAAGCTGTATCGCGAGAGCAAAATGGAGAGAGATTCGTCCGACGAAGAAGACGATCGCCGAACCCTAGTCCCCCAGAACGAGGCCAAGCCCGACACTCCTCGATCCGCCCTCCACATTGACGATTTCGAGCCCCCTCGCTTCTCCCGCCGCCGGAATCTCAATTTCAACCGGAGGTACCTCTTCGCCATCTTCCTCCCTCTTGTTGTCATCGTGCTCTTTTTCTCCGCCGACATTCGCAACCTCTTCTCCACCAGCTTCTCCGTCCGATTCGACTCCGCCGCCGATCGCATGCGGGAATCCGAGCTGCGGGCGCTCCCTTTGTTGCGGCGCCAGCAGCTCGCTCTCTTGGCTCTCTGGAACTCTACCGGTTCAGGTTTTTCTGAGAATTCCACTGTTAATTACTTGAATTCCAGTTCTGGGCCGGTAGCGCAAAATCAAATTTTGGCTTCTTTTGATGACATTAAGTCTGCTGTGCTTCAGCAGATTTCGTTGAATAAGGAGATTCAGCAAGTTCTGTTATTGCCCCATCAGGTGGGGAACTTGTCTTCTGAGATGGGTAGTGATGATTTTTCTGGGGTTCCCGGTTTGGGTTTCGATAGGTGTAGAAAGATGGATCAGAAGTTGTCAGATAGAAGAACAATAGAATGGAAGCCGAGGGAAAATAAGTTCTTGTTTGCAATTTGTGTTTCAGGGCAGATGTCAAACCATTTGATTTGTTTAGAGAAACATATGTTCTTCGCAGCATTGCTTAATCGGGTTTTGGTTATTCCTAGTTATAAAGTTGATTACCAGTTCAGTAGGGTGTTGGATATTGATCATATAAATAAGTGCCTTGGAAGAAAGGTTGTTGTTACATTTGATGAGTTTGCAGAAACAAAAAGGAATCATTTGCGTATAGATAGATTTATATGTTATTTCTCGTCTCCCGCACACTGTTATGTTGATGATGATCATGTCAAGAAGTTGAAATCACAATTGGGAATTTCAATGGGTAAGCTTGAGTCTCCTTGGATGGAGGATGTTAAGAAGCCAAGTAAGAAGACAGTTCAAGACATTGAGGCCAAGTTTTCGACCAATGATGATGTTATAGCGATTGGAGATGTGTTTTTTTCTGATCTGGAGACAGACTGGGTGATGCAGCCAGGTGGTCCACTTGCTCATCAATGCAAGACTCTAATTGAACCAAGTCGACTCATTATGCTTACTGCCCAGCGATTTATTCAAACATTCTTGGGAAAGAATTTCATCGCTCTTCATTTCCGGAGACATGGATTTTTGAAGTTCTGGTAAGAGTTTACTTCAGTTCATGTTCATTTAGAAGTAGCTGGATGGATATGTATGCATCCTATTTGCCTAGGGCAAGTTATAAATGTAGGTGTAGCTTACAATATATATTATATGGTAACCTTTTTGTACAATGTGTTTGATGTGGGGGACTCCATGCTGCTACGCCTAAGTTTTTCGTTAGTGTAAAAAACATTTAGTTCTAAACTTGTGTTTGTGAATAGGATCTTTGCATTCATCCAGTCCTCCCACTCGTGGACAACTTGATTTGGTCATGTTGGATTTTGTGACCCTGATAATATTGATATCTCAATAAATTGTTAGTGTTCATACAAACCTGGTGTAGCTAGTTAGCTCCATAGGGTTATTATTTCTAAAAGGGGTAATTTTGTTGCTTGTGCACTTCCATCGTGCTAGTATGAAAGCAATGGAATTTTCAGCATTTGTGTAACGCAATAGCATGCCACACTCAAAGTCATACTTTCATGTGCTGCCTATTTAAGCAAGTTCAGTAACAGTTTCATAGATTGACTTCAAATCATTGAAAGTTGTTATTCTGTTAAGTGGTAGTTCAGAACAGATCATATCCTTTTCATCATACTAGGTAGTTAATATAACTTCTATTTGCTTGGTGCAATGCTCTATTTGTACCTTTAAGTGTGAAAATTTGTTGCTTGACACTGGACTCCATACTACTTTCTCTATTGTCTTTTGTTTGTGATTTGTACCCTGATTCTCAGAGTTGAGAGAGAATTTTAGCGTTTTGTACTACTAATACTGGACTGCATTCTTAGCTTTGATTGTGGGGAAAATATTGTTCATATTGCATGGCAGCTAAGCTGTGTTCTATTCGTGGATTTCCAAACTTATACGGTTATCTGGAAATACATGGTTCCTTAGCATTTTGTTTCTGTGCTCTCTATGATCTAGTTGAGAAAACCCTTACATGTCAAGGCCTCTAATCTTTCTCTACTGAATTTTCCAGTAATGCCAAAACACCAAGTTGCTTCTTTCCTGTTCCCCAAGCAGCAGAGTGCATATCTCGAGTGGTTGAGAAGGTGAATGCACCCGTCATATATCTCTCTACCGATGCAGCAGAAAGTGAAACTGGTTTGATGCAATCACTTATTGTGGTGAACGGGAAGACTGTGCCCCTTGTAAAACGGCCTCCTCGGAATTCAGCCGAAAAATGGGATGCTTTGCTATACAGACACGGGCTCGAGGAAGATGCTCAGGTGAAATCATGTCTCCCCAATCTTACCTATCTTTTGGGTTGCTGAGAGGATTCTTATTTTCTTCCTGACCTGAAACAACCATGCCATGAATCTTTGAATTTGGACTAAGTTCATATATTTCAGACTGGAAAACTAGAAAGCATTGAAGCATATGTGTATATTATGTTGGTTTATAGTAAAAGGAAGAAAGTTTAGGGAAGACTGATCTATGATGATTGAATAAAAGGCAATGCTATTAGTCCTAGCTTCAGTAATACAAGTTTGGAATCTAACATGCCATTATCCTTTTTTACTTGAAGGTGGAAGCGATGCTGGACAAAACTATATGTGCTATGGCTAGTGTGTTCATTGGAGCCTCTGGATCGACTTTCACAGAGGACATATTGCGCCTAAGAAAGGACTGGGGATCGGCATCGTTGTGTGACGAGTACCTATGCCAAGGTGAAGTACCCAACTTCATAGCGGAGGATGTATGAATAAGCTTTTGCAGAGGGAGGTTTTCATATTTCATTTTTTTGTTGTTCATGCTGCTGAGGATGGCCGATTGGCCGGAAATTTGTTGACATGTACTTTTAGTGTATGTATCATATTAGTGTAAACACTTTAGAGTAATCTCTAAGGTTCGAGAGATGCAAGCTGTGATAGGCAATGTATTTTTAGTCTCTAAACAGTTGTTATTTGATTTGTAAAGCATTACAAGGAATTGAAGAATGTCTCGGAATGGTTTGGATAATTGCATATATGTTTCCACATGAATGCATGGGAAAGCTTGTCTCTCTTTAAAAGTAAGTGTGCTATTTTGGTTAAAAAAAAAGATCATATTATGATAATTTCCGTTTACACGCTGGATTTTTTGAAGTTTACCCTGCTTAATACAATGAATATGATGAGGTGGTACTGTAGTAAGAAAAGCTCAAACCTGTTTCGTTTTTATCGGATCGAAGGTATCGGGCTTCTCTCAAATTCATCACTACCTTGATCTAGTCTTGTTCCAAACAATAGAATATCAGATATTTGGGCTGTACATTTGTAGGCCCAAATGACCCATTATTGTTGGTAGGGAAGGTTTGGCGTACACTAGAGACATGAAATCAATCAATCCAAGACATTCTCCAATCTCCAGGTGGGTGTTGTTGGATTTCCTACGTGTACACGTGGCACTCAAGGACAAAAGAAACCATCTCTGCAAATGCTACCTTGATTTGTCTCCAAGCAATTCATATTCAGTTCATACCCATTTCCGATCTTCCATGGCCGATGATGATAACGATGATGTTTCTGTGTATGATCCTGATTCCGGGTCCAATGTTGTTTCTGATTACTTGATTGTGACCTCGGACGGAGGAGGCTTGTGGGACCTCTTCAGGTACATGGTTTGGGCCGATGCTCTCAGCGGCTCCAAGTTTCTGCAAGGTTCCGGTGGGGGCTTGCGAAATGGCCTTTCCGGCCGGGACCGGAGATGGGTCATTCTGGTCTCCGTTTTAGCTCGAAAGATGTTAGCTTTCTTTCGGAAACCCTTGCTATGGACCGGCTATTTGGTCGATTTCCTTCTCAATCTCCTCTTCCTTAATGGCAATCTCTCTGGCTTAATCCACAACCTTCTACATGGTATATAGCATTTACTTTACTTTCTCCTTTTACTTGATTTTGTTGCTGTTTATCGCCAAATTGACAATGTTGAGCTTCTTTCTGAATTTGTTAACTTCTAGTCTTCACATTTGGGTTTATTTGTAGATTTGTTGTGGATGGGAGTGATAGATGACAAATATGGATAATGACATCTTTCATTGAGTTTATCCTAAACAGGATGCAATTTTTTTTTATGTGGGTTTCAGAGTTTGACATGGAAATAGGAAATATAGGCTGGGGATTAGAAGAAAAAAAGCTGTCACTTCACTGTTGACCTTGTTCGAAACTTCTATGACCAATGTAGATGTCAACCAACTTAACAGATGGAATGTCTCTGATCGGGGGAATTTTGGACTGAATTGGATTGATTTTGTGAATGAATTTCATGTCACTCAAATGCATTATACTAGATAGATTAGGGACTAAGAGATGTGTTTTGGTCTTCAGTAGATTTCTCTTACAAATGCTAGTAAATGGTGGATGCTTTGAGAATTAAGGTAGAAATATACCCAATTTTGTTTATTGAATAAAAACCCCTAGTTCACATTGCATGTGTCCCTTTCACTGAGATATGAGTTGTGAACTTGATTCATTGTTTTGGCATTATGATTTGTTGTTGCAATGGTAATGACAAAGCAGGGCGGGTGGTGATTCCACAGCGAGATTCAGAAACTTTCTTGAGTATAATTGGGCATTTAGATGGCCGGATAAATCTATACCATAGGAACTACATAGATGATGGTAGTATAAGAGTAGAGTTGGGGGACCAAGCTCTTATAGACCTCTGCATGATGTCATCCAAATTGGCATACGAGAACCACAAGGTTGTTCGAAATGTTGTGCTTCATAAATGGAAGGTCTGCTGCTCTCCCCGTAATATCTTAATCTTTGTATAGCTTTCATTTACAAATTACAATGGAGTGACCTTGGTGATTTGATTTGAATTTGAAATGCAGATGCATTTTGTGGACTTCTTCAACTGCTGGAATGGTAAGAAATTTTTCATGAGATTATAGTTTGTGTTTGCATGTGCTTATGGTCTACAACTTTGTTATTTCTTCTGCTTTTCTGTTCCCTTTTCCCGATTTGGCATTGGCTACATATGGATAGACTACCAGAAGGAGATGGACACCCAAGTGTTCATAATCTGTGACAAACCTGAAGATGCGAATTTGATACTCATCACCTTCAGGGGTACCGAACCTTTTGATGCCGATGATTGGATCACAGATTTTGATTACTCTTGGTACGAGATCCCCAATGTTGGGAAAGTCCATATCGGGTTCTTAGAAGCATTGGGATTGGGCAGCAGAGCTGATATAGTCACCTTCCAAAATCACCTCAGGGTGAACACCGAGTTCCTCTCTTCAGAAAATGGCACAGAACAAGGTGATATAATCCCACCGGACATGGTGGAGAGGACAGCGTACTATGTCGTGAGACGTAAGCTGAAGAAATTACTTGAGGAGCACAAGAATGCAAAGTTTGTAGTCACCGGGCATAGCTTAGGTGGCGCGCTTGCAATATTGTTTCCAACAGTATTGGTGCTACACGAAGAAGAGGAGCTAATGGAAAGGTTGTTGGGTGTCTACACATTTGGACAACCTAGGATTGGGAACGAGCAGTTGGGGGAATTCATGGAAACCCATTTGGGACATCCGGTTCAGAAGTACTTCAGAGTGGTGTACTGCAACGACCTTGTGCCAAGGTTGCCTTATGACGACAGAACTTTCTTGTACAAGCATTTCGGGGTTTGTTTTTACTACAACAGCTTCTACACCGAACAAGTATGTTCTCAACTATTCGATTTCTGGTTAACGACTTGTTCAAGTTTTACTTACTCGTTGCAAAAATGCTTGCAGGTAGTGATCGATGAGCCAAACCCGAATTTCTTTGGTGTGAGATACTTGATTCCAGAGCATGTCAATGCTGTTTGGGAGCTGATTAGAAGTTTTACAATGAGTTATGTGTACGGTCCTGAGTACAAGGAAGGCTGGTTTTCGTTACTGCAAAGGTTAGTGGGACTTGTGCTTCCCGGTGTATCTGATCATTGCCCCACTGATTATGTCAACTCTATAAGGCTAGGGAGGGTGCGTAAACTCCAAATGTGCTCTATCGGATAAAGCTTTTCTTGCAAATAATGTAACTTAGACTGTAACTTTAAGTAAAATATGTACATGTTGGAGTAGCAATATGTTCATAGTTTGGGACGAGTAGAAACATCGACTGTGTCTGAATCTTATCACAGGTTTATTGCTATGGGATTGAGGTTGTCTGAAAAAATTACATGAAAATCTGTGAAACCAAAACAGAAACAAGAATATCTCTGAAGCTGACATTTTACAGTCAGCTCTTCCCTACTGAAAATTTCAAAATACATTACATTGTAGCAAATAGAGCTTCAATTATACAAACACATTAGGAGCCTAAAAAATTTGAGAGCATCAATGCTTGATCACCGGAAAAGTAGCTTCAGGTGATGGGAAAATTGAATGACAGGTAGCTTCAGATGATTGGAAAATTGAATGACAGGATCATAGGAGAAGTAGCTTCAGACAGTATGTGAAGCTTGGATCATGTCCAAACCCTTTAGCCTCACTACTGATTCAACATGCCCTTTTAGGGTGTGCACCTCGCCCAACCTGTGAACAGTGAAACGTCAGAAACATAATATTCCGACCAGTACTAGATTACTCGGGTTTTTCAAGCAAAGACAATGACATGAAAAACATAATTAATATTCAGACCAGTCCTAGATTACCCGACTTTTAAAATTATACCTGGCTATTTCGGCACGTCGCCTTGCTTGTTCCGCAAGCAAGGAAGAGCGTGTCCCTGGGCCTCCCAAGTCTGCAGCCATCAGCCCTTGCAGGCTTCTCTGAGAAAGTACCCACTTGGCCGCTCTATCTTCCTTCCCGTAATCTTTCTTGGAAGTGAAGAGGGCCTGTAGAATCAACCAAACCCAAATCAGAAGACAGAAAAAGTGGTTTTGAGCATGATATTAGACATAGATTATCAGGAAAACCCGGGAGATATCAACTCAAGTTGGTCCGGTGGGTAAAGGTTCCCTCCAACACAACAGAGGTCCAAAGTTTGAACTCTGGTGTAAGTAGTCTTATGGATAAGAACCATAAGTTTGGTGCTCCTTGCTTCTATATAAGTGAGCCCAAATTTTGTTACAAAAATGGCTTATAAAAAAACCCTGGAGGTTTCGTGCTGACCTTCCTGTCGAACACGAGGTTCCACGCTTCTCCACTGAGGGCATAGCGGACTGTGAACTTGATGATGTCAAGTGGAATGTAGAAGATCAAACTATACAGCCATATAACTCCGGCCCATCCCCATCCAATGCCTCGAATGTATGCAAAGCTGATATGGGCATACACAGCAATTACAGTAGCCACCTGCCAAAGATTATAGGGGCAATTCAAATGTCCTGTTCCTTGTAGTAGAAGCAACTACACTAGAAGAGTCTTACCAGCTGAGCCACCACAAAGGCAATCATCAACAGTGTACCAGGCCTCTCCACAAACGACCAGCTTTGACTACGCGTAACAAATATGAGAGCCTGGCTGATGATACTGACTTGCAGATACACGGCCGAAGAAATCTCCTCGCTGCTGCCACTTAAGGACTTCACATTGAAACAGGTCTGCATCAAAATATTCAATCAGTGTTATGCACAAATATTAAAAACAATCGCTTTGGTTGTTGTTATTGAGGAGAAAGTTCATGATACCTCGAAGAAAGTGGTGTCCACAACAATCCAGTAGAACAAGACTGTAACCAAAGCCAGATATGTGCCGATGACGACACCAGTTGCAAATATCTCGTTAAGCTTCCAACTGTCAGGCATCGGGGATGGCTTCACCCGATCCTTCGAAATGGTCATTATGGTCCCTGATAACGAATGCATAGAGAATCATAAATGGAGTCGAGACACAACAGTTAAAACCTATCTGAATTATGTAGTATATATTACCGTCATTTAGGATTGCTATAATCAGAACCATAAAAGGCGGGAAGTCGTATTCCCATATCAATGCTAGAAGCACGAAACCAAGCTGCAAAGTGACGGAAATTGAAAAAAAATATCAATTTCAGAACTTAGTATTGTAATTACCATTATGAAATCGCAAAATGATAATACAACTTACCACAATCCTAATGGTTATGGAAACAGCATATATCTGCATAATCGTTCAAGATTATCAGTGTTATCTTATAAACATTTCAGAAGCAAGAAGCAACAGAGAACAAAACTGAAAATGATTATTGCTCAAGAAGAAAACAAAACTCAACTGTATAATTCTTCATTCTTTGGAATATAGCACGGCTGGTCAACACAGCGCTGACAATCACGCTTAAGCCAGGTTCGGTAAGGACTATATCGGACGCACTCCTTGCAGCATCGGTAGCATCTGCCACTGCAATACCGATATCTGCTTTCTTCAGAGCAGGCGCATCGTTTACACCGTCTCCAGTCATTCCAACCACGTGTTTCTTTTCTTGCAAAATTTTCACAATCTCATACTTGTGTTCTGAAGGCAGCATAAAGATAATTAAAGTTTTTTTTTTATGAATTAGAAATTAAAAAAAATCACTTTTGAGACGGCTGACAAATTCAAGTACCAGGGAATACACCGGCAAAGCCATCAGCCTTTTCAATGAGCTCATCCACCGGAAGAGCTTCATGTTCATCTTTGTTACGGCCCAACAACGATGAAGAGGGGTACATGTTTGTTCCCATACCAAGCCGCCTTCCCGTCTCCTTTGCGATTGCCAATTGATCACCTACATTATATTAGGAAAAACAGCGTTGTTACCAACTCAAGTTGACCCAATGGTTAAAGGCTCCCTCTAACACAATGGAGGACCAGAGTTTGAACCCTGGTGTAAGCAGTCTTATGGATAAGAACCATAAGTTTGGTGCTCATTACTTCTACACAAGCAAGTGAACCCAAATCTTGGTACAAAAATGGCTTATAAAAAGAAGGAAAAACAACATTGTTATTACTAGGATCAAACTATTATCGGACAAAATATATTAGCCTATTGTGTTATCGAATATTTTCTTGTACCTGTAATCATCTTAACACAAACTCCAAGGTTAAGTGCTCTGCGAATGGTCTCTGCGCTATCATGTCTAGGTGGATCAAACAAGGGTAGCAAGCCACAGAACGTCCAAGGGCCTCCAGGACTCTCCTTACTTTTTTCGGGAACTTCCTGAAATGGCAGTAAACATGTGAGGAAGACAAATATTTAATTAATGATGTAATCGAATCACGGGTCAACAACGTTGTACCTGATAAGCAACCCCAAGAGAACGTAAACCCCTCTCAGCAAACTTCTCAATGATGTTGTGCACTCTCTCAGCAATCTCATCTCTCTCTTTAGACATGTTTAGAATCTGATATTCATGAAATCAATAAATAAATAAAATTTAAAATGTATCGCTTGTATTCATGCCAATTTTGTATATAAAATTTCAAGTTATAATTACCTGTTCAGGAGCACCTTTGCTGGCACGATACCATTTACCATCAGAATGATCGACATATGTAATAGCTGTACGTTTGTCCACTGGATTGAAGGGAAGAAAATGGACTTCAGTGATATTTGCCCGTGCCTGCCAAAAAATATAACAAGGTATTTTTATTTTTATTTTTATTTTTATTTTTATTGCTTTTGCACAAAAACGAAACCAATAATCTTCAGTTTTGAAGTAAGGTGTATCATATATTCTTACCTCCTTTGGATCAGCCAGCATGTTGACAATGGCTGCATCAATAGCATCCTGATTCTCCATTCTTGCTGCTCTGGCTGCAAACAACACAACTGTATCTTTGTCTATGTCTGGATTGAACGCCTGCGCACGATGTAATGTTAGACATACCTTTCTTGAGATATACACACATAAATGTAACTAGGCTCATGTAGTCAGCTTTTCTACCTCAACAAGGTTTTTATCAACAGTGAGCCGATTCAGGGTTAGAGTTCCGGTTTTATCACTGCACAGCACATCCATTCCCGCCATTTCTTCAATTGCAGTCATTCTTTTGGTAATGGCACCCTTCAAACATAAAAATAGAATAAACGAATTAGGAACGAAAGAAAGAAATTTGGAAACAACACCGACATGAGCATCGAACTGAAAATTGTTTTTATTGCACATTTCAAATCAATTAAGCAATGCACCTGCTGGGAGAGTCGGTGGGACCCAATAGCAAGTGTGACGGACAATACTGTTGGCATAGCTATGGGAATTCCACCAATCAAGAGAACAAGGAGATTGTTGATTCCATCCCTGTAAGTACGTTTCTGTACGGGAAACATCACAATGATTTCAAGGATCATTCCCACAGCTATGGAGCAAATGCAGAAGTTTCCAATGGATGTAAGGACCTGCAGGAACAAAATTTTACATCATGTTAAAATTTGAAACGAGTTTGAGAGCTTAACCGAACCATTAAACACTTTTAAAAGCACCAGTTAGTAATAATGTTCTTGATTACCTGTTGAAAATGTCCAACAACTTCAGTACTGTCCACTAAATGAGCTGCTTTTCCAAAGAAAGAGTGAACTCCAGTTGCTATGACTATGGCTTCAATCTCTCCGTGCTTACATGTTGAGCCAGAATAAACTTCGTCCCCTGTCCTCTTTGTGACGGGGAGAGATTCTCCTGTAAGAGCAGACTGCATAGAGCAATCTTGATGGTGTTAGTTCACTACCAAAGATAAGTCACAAGGATTTTTCTTAACTTGCCTGGTCAATTTTTAGAGGGTCTCCCTCAAGTAATCGGGCATCAGCGGGAATGATATCCCCAAGCTTGATGCTAATTACATCTCCTGGTACCAGAATGGCCGCATCTTGCTCCTGCCATTGCCCGTCTCTTAGGACCTGCACAAACAGAGTATAAGAACTCCACATTTTGAATTGAACTAACAAACTTTAAGCGTGTTTCTTTACATTTATCTCAAGGACGGACCTTGGTTTTTGGAGCTAAACGAGCCATAAGAGATGCAGCTGCGTTCCCAGCATTATTTTCCTCTATAAAACTAATTGTTGAATTGATTATCAGCAGGCAAATGATTCCCACAAAGTCCTGCCAATCGGGACCCTCTCCCTGATTCACCCGGAAAAAAACTTGTTAGAAAACTCTCTCATCGCAGATGAAGAAGAAAATTAAATTAATTGCACGATGGAGTACGGTCCACTCACTCCACCATTAGCAAGGGCAATTGCCATCACTGCTGCAGCTTCCATAACCCATGATAAAGGATTCCACATAAAACTAAGAAACTTCAAAATTTTGTTCTCCTGCATGGAATAAATAGGTTCTTGTTAAGGCAACATGAACTACTCAGCTACATATTTTCTCTTAAAACGGTAACATTTTTATTCATAAGCCAGAAGCAGTGTATGCACATGGCATTGGAAAACCAGTATACAAGACCTTGAGATAGGTTTACTACAATGCTCTTCATTCATTCACGTCAATTTGTGGGCATTATGAACACTTGGGGGGAAGTACACTTATGAAATGGTCTCTAGACCATATCTGAAGCGAGTACACTCTGAGATTGATATAGACAAACCAACTAAATAAATTACTGAAAATTTAATTCCGCATCCTAACTCAACTTTTTTGGATCCTTGACTTTTCTATGAGGACCTATCCTATGTACGAGCCAAAATGGTTGAAACGGTTGATCTAAGTCTATCCCATACCAGATATAGTTTCAAACACTAATGCCAAAGTCATGCATATTAGATGAATATCACAATTGTGGTGCTTACTGGCTTCTCTTCAAGTTGGTTTGGGCCAAAAATGGTCAACCGCACTTGAGCATCTTCAGATGAAAGTCCTTGTCGTGTTGTTCTCAGTTGTTCAAAAACTTCATCCAATGGTAAGTGTTCCTGTGAAGCAGAAATGTTTGGAGCACCTTTTAGAACTATTGGAATGTTAATATAAAGCAAAACAATAAATGACAACAACCTAGTCTTCTCCAAACAAAGTTGTTACGTTTGATGCACACAACTCACCAAATCAATCCCATCTCGGTTGAAATTGTCGGGATCTAGCAACGGCCTATCCAGGTCCTCAGCCATAATTGGGTCTTCGAAACCTGGAGTTAAAGATGATTCATCAAGTGAACTCATGACAACCTCAAGGCATACCAACTAATAAAAGTGGACTTATGGATTAAAGATATGAAATTCTACAGCTCAAATCTATTCATGTAATGAACATAAGCTTGTAAAACTATGATAATGCCTACTGCAAAAAAATGCGAAAGAAAAAACATAAAGAAACAAAGCATGGTACAAAAAGTCATATTACCCATCTATACGCATTTGGGACTATGAGAATCATTCAAATTATGAACTGATATACAGAGAGTCAAAACAAGAAAACAACTTAAACCCAACAATTGAGTTAGCAAAGGCACTCACCATTCTACAACAACGAGATCCCTATAACTAAATCGTAATGTTCACGATGATATCGACAAACATATATTCTTCCTTTCTTAAGCATACCTTTATGGATCTTTGATGTTGAGAAGAAAAGTTATCTAAATATAACCACAAAATCACTCATAAATAGTCTACACATAAACTAAGTTCCCACAACACCAACATGCTAAATGCCATAAATCACGACTCTTGTGCGACACCTACTACTACTACTACCACTACCAGCCAGCAAACTTAGAACTGATCTGGAATGGAACCATAGGACAACCACCACTAGCAAACCACAGTCACTACTGATCTGGAATGGAACCAAACTTTAGCAAACACAAATCACATTTAAGCTTCCAACATTGTCATTACCCAAACCATTGGACAAAAATCACAAAACAGGACATACCCATTTCCCATTTCCAAGAAAAAAACTAAAATAAACCATAAAGGAAGTAGCTTTAGCGTTCAACTTACTGTATCAAGAAGACCCAGAGGCTCTGAAGCAGCAAAAACACCAGAATCGAGCTGGGTTCTAGTCCTGAGGAGGAGGAAGGCTAGTGGGGTGGTAAAAGGAAGATGGAGAAGGAAAGTGGAGTGAGATAGATGCTTAAAAAGATAGGTAAGGTACGAGACGTGAAGAGACGATGAAAATTGGGGGATTTGATGGCTGACCGGTGGTTGGAGATTGACGGAGGAAGAAGAAGATCCATACCCAACTGTCTAAATCTGGGTCGCGCCATTTTTCAACAACAACCTCAATTTTGCGCATCAACAGAACAAAGAGACGAGGAAGAATGACCGCTGTGTTGTTGCCTTCCAGCAACTTTTCATACTCACCCTTCCAAGTTCCCAAACCTAACGGTCCAAAACCAAAACTAAACCCAGAAAATAGGCCCAAATCTTGTTATTAAATAGCTATAGATTGCTCTTAGTGAAGCGATCGTCATCGTGCCCACAACAACACCATATATACAGAGACGACCATCTATAAAATTAGATATGCATGTGGGTCCTCTCCCATCCACGTTAAACAACTCTCAATCTAATTAATGTACCAACATGTTTACATCCAAATAATTTGGGTTTATTAATAAATAAAAAAGGACACTAGTGATCAGCGAAGGCCATCACAGCACGTATTCAAAAAAATTTGGAAAGATTCATGTGCCTGTCTTCAAATTAATAATGCATTATATTTGATATTTATTATTTTAAATGGAACATCTTTATTTGAATGGTAATTAGTAGTGTAAGAAATTAGTTACTAACTAACTACATCAAATCATTCTTAACTTTGCATTATTTGCAATTTCACAACCATGAACTAAAACGTGTGTCAATTCAACACCGTTATCAAGGATGCAGCAAAAACAAAGACAAGAATTTTATATTTAGGTTGAAATCGGAAAAAATAAGATTTTTTTTAATAATTACTACCTTCATTCCAGCGTCAATTTAAGGAATGTAAGGTGGAGATAGCAACGGCTCTTTTACAAGTACGTGACGTAATCTACTTGAGGCACCTTGTAAGCGCTAATCAAATAAATTAGGCAAGCTTGTCTGATATTTCCCTATTCTCTTACAACATGCAGTAGAGTGAATTAATCAATAAGAGTCCCTCCGAAATTGCAATAGGACATCAACCAATCAAACCATCCACCCCTAAAGACGGGTATTAAGGGAGCAGCTAGGGAGCATTTTGTTTCGTCGAGTCTTGGCACGAGCAATTTTTCATTGATGGTCCTACCTTACCAAGGCCATGAGGAAGATGAGGAAATAGGCTGACCAATGACTCCTCCCGCTAGAGTTTCGAGTCGGGGACCTGGTCATGGTGAAGTTCCAAGATCACTAAATCAAGTCGGCTCGCAAACTATACAAGGGGATCTTACGTAGATATGATAGGCCTTTTCCCATCCTGAAGAATGTCACGAAGGTGGCGTATAAGATAGAGTTGCCTCCTCAATTGTGAGTCCATTCGGTCTTTCATGCGAGTAAATTGAAGCTTATCATGCAAACAAGGAAGACCAAAGCTGCAGAGAGTTAAGTTGTGCCCCTCCAACCATTTTTTGTCCATCGGCCTACACGGACTACTTGGTGAAATGGAAGGATCTTCCATCGGGCGAAGCTACTTGAGAGCCAACCAAAAACCTATGACAGTTTGAAAAGAATCCGTGAGTTCCGTGGAGAAACCTCGACGAGGATGTCGACTCCTCAAGTGAGGTAGAATGTTACAGCTCGACAAAATCCAAATCTAATTTTGTTCTAAAGATTTGTTTTTGGATTGTAAGCACGACGTAATGTGCTTATTTTTGTATAAGCACGAGGTAGCAAGGTGTGTTCGTTCCATCCACACTTAGGCGTGTGTAGGATGCAAGTTACTTATGCCAGACATATGCAAGTACCAACACTACTACAGGCGGTCACTTAGCCGAGGAAAATTTTC
>JAYMSU010000270.1:0-15612 GCA_036897765.1 Erodium chrysanthum | reverse complement strand
GGGAGCTCTTTTTATTAGGTGTAGTTGTTTAAAAAACATGAAAAGTTAAGTGTAGTTATCTGAACTTATCCCAAAGAAATATGATTGCACATGGATGCTGCATCTGAATCCATTATGAATCTGTAATTAAAATTGTAACTCCATGAGTCCAGTGAGTCTTTTATTAATCTCTCACGATCTTCTACCAAGAGAGAACGATCGATGATATATGGTCCCCCCATTGCCATTATCATAATAATAGGGGAATCTTATCAAGTTAATTTGTGTTATAAGATTAGGGATTGACACACAAGCAGCCATGGATCATAAAATTAGTCTGATGCATAAATGGTTCCGATATGATCATTTTGTTGTTTAAGTAATTGCACAATCAATTAAATTGACCGTCTTTCAGAATGTTTCATTGTGTTCCATATTATAATTCGCATATTGAAACTTTTACAATTTGTTTAAACATGTTTCAATTCATAAATTGAAACTTTGTAATCAAATTGCAATGTAGTCACAACATGCAACTCTACTCAACCTTTCATAGTATTCTAAAGTTGAACACCATCCATTAAATTAATTGCACAAAAATCGTAACTCAACTCGATTGATTCGTCCTAACCATAAAAGAATTGCACACTACTTTCCACTCATACCCAAAGATGAGAAAGGCCGTACACATGATCTCGGCAAAGTAAGATCAAAGCCCAGACCCTATATTTTGCTGTTGGTAAAACTGGAAAAATCATATAGAAAGCCAAATTTCACTAACAAAATTGATCCTAACAAGCAGCTCTGCCTCTGTACATCATAGGAGTTTGTCAATTCTTCATACTCTGCTGAATTCGGGAAGAGAACGTTTCTGCAAGAAAGAAAGCAAGTGGTGAGAACAAATGCAAGTTCATGAGCCTACAGTAGCTCCAGAAAAGCAATAAAGCATCCTCCGCCTGAAAATAGGTATTCAACTTTTTAAAATTGTTCCTCAATAAATGTTACTTGAAATCTTTGGTGATGTAGCAAGACGCCCTGTGAATTGCAGATTTTAATCACACAAGATCAAAACCTAATCTCAGAGAGAAGGCAAAGCATATCCATTTGGCCATGGTTATAAACTATAGCAATGAGATGCCTTAAAAGTTAAAAGACATTCACTTGATGTGTGCCCTAACTACGCGGAGATTGGATACACATTCAACATGAAAACTATAACGAAAATACAGCATGAAGTTGGGAGCACCTTCATTGGTGAACAATTGAAGATAAGTTAGAAGACTAACCAGGGAAAATTTTCTGGGTGCATCAATCTTCCTAACTGGAAGCCCTCATTTTGGTAACACGCTTCTAGCTATCTCAAGTCGGTCATATGCACATTGTACTTTGTGTCTTTCTTCAATGGTCATGTTGATATCCTCTGAGGACTGCATAAAATAGAAGGGAACTCAACTCAATCAGCATATATGATATACCACAAAAAGAATTGTACACTCATCCCATCTAACAATGCAACTATGACCCACACACTGTATAGAAGACAATAATCATTTAGGTCGCGTGCATTGTGCTTTTATTGGAATATAAATAAAGAACAAATATTGCCCCTTTCTTAGGAACCATGCATTCGAAATGCCTTACCAAGAGAGAACGATCGATAAAAGGGGAATTTGATTCCTATTTCGAAATGGTTAAAGGGCTTTGAACAATAGAAAACATTGCATGTAATCATGCCCAAGAAATAATCCAAGTGCAACCTCAAAGTAGTACAATATTGTAGGTTCTAAATATTTTCTAGTCAATTTCAATTATTAGATAATGGTATTCATCAAGAAAATTCTACTTGCTACAAATAAGGTGCATGACTATACCTGTGAAAGGTGAAGGCTCTGTGCAACACGGTCAAGCACATCTGTGAATGAAGCAATAACTCGCTGAACTTTGACATCCTTACAAATCAGCAGGACTGACACGATTGTGTTTATCCTACTAGGGAAGTCTGTAGCATAGTGGGAATAATTACGAGAAAAATGGAATGCGCCACTTGCAGTTATCAACGACTCCATTGTGTTCAACACGAGATTTAGAAGTTTATGGCTTCTTTCAAAAAAGAAGAGGCAGGGTAGAAAATAATAGCGTCGTGTACGGATTCTTAGGGAGAGGTTGGACTCATCATTGTCTTCTGGAAAGTACTGCAGAAAAGCAAATGCATTAGAATAGCTGATGAAGCACTTCATCAAACTGCCATACACAAACCAAAAGAATCTTTGAGCTTCAACTCTTAAGCAAATAAACAGAACTACATTTTCTCTTCTTCAAAACATGACATGTTCACTATTGATCTGAGAGGACTTCAGATATTACAAATTCAGTTGCAGAATTTGTAATTTTATTAACAATCTAGTTGTTACCGTTAGCCAACAGGTATATAAAGCAATCAGATAAGAAATCCTTATACAATTCAAACACCCATAAAGCAAACATCAAGCAAGAGAGTGAAAAAGCACTTACATGGATAACATCAATTAGATATCCTGAAAGAAAATTGCTTAGAGTGATAATGCTTTGATCAGAAAGTTTTGTGGGTTTGGAATCCAGCATAACTAGCATTCTGAGCATCGCACATACATTGTCCAGAGGTGGCTTTAGTGACTGAGAACAAAACAATATTGCTGCAACTGTAAGGCGTTTTTATAGGGAGTATAAAAGGTTCATGGTAGTATAACAAAAAAAAATCAACATATGGAATACAGTTTAGTCAACTTACTATTTGATCAATCACTATTTTCTCTACCATCTGAAAAACAAGAGATTCGTCACCAATTTCTGACAGATATGAACAGACACGGGTAGTGACTGACTTGAACAATTTACGATTGGAGATATTCGCTTCACTCTCTGTAACAGGATATATATGATCTGCAAAGGTTATTCACAATTAACTAAATCATCAAAATCCTAAATCTGTCAAATACGCAGAGTTGGATTCACCAAAAAATCTGGATGAATTTGCACTAAACAATACATTAACAATATACCAAGGGAAATTTTGAAACGCGAGAGCAAAGTGATGAAGAAACTAATATGGTCAGCAATCTGTATATGTGCAGCTTTATAGGCTGAATGCAAAACCTCTATGATCCGGAACAATACAAGTGGTTCCAAGTTTTCACCTGCAATGAGTATTCAAAAGCATTGACGAAGTTGTAACAATTTACATAGATATATTAAAAACATCATAATGCTCTTGGAAGCACTGTCCTAATATTCATATTATGTATTCAGCAATGGAGAAACAAAACAAGCAGCTTGTGTTTTGAAACATATAATCTCCTTTTCTTTCATGAGATGAACCACAAATTTGTGGTCAGGGTTTAGGGTTTATCCCATAATTAATTGACAAAGATTACTTACATAGGCAACACCGCGCTACTGATGACAGCAACTGTGAATCAAAACTAGAGAAATAGTAAAGGGAACAAACAGAGAGTTCCTGAGAGTATCTGGGGAGTCTCATGAAGGGACCATAGCTTACATTTCCTACAACATTGATAAGCAAGAAATCAAAGACGTGTTAGCAGCTGGGAGTGAAACCAAAAACCAAAATTGTCTCTGGTTAGCTAATGGTTACCTTCATCTCTACGACTGCTATAGAATTCACATAATGAGTTTTGCATGTTGTCATATGCCCATGCAATGGAAGGGTTCAACAAAGCACATTGTCCAAGGCGAAGTATAAGATGCAGCACAACCTGTATGGAGTGATCAAAATATTTAAGAGAACTCAGTGAAATGAAATGATATTTAAGAGAAAACACTGGACATCCTAAAAAAAATTATCCATCAGAACCGAAGGTATATTGTTGAATCACGAAAGGTAAGGTTGAATATGCAAATACCTGGGAACGTGATGGGTGCTTATCACCAAGCTGGTTTAGTAATAGAGGAAGCACTTCTATCCAAGTAATCTGATAGTCTAACAGTTCCGGGTCATTGGCTAGGTAGAGCTCTTTTCCCTAAGATTCATATAAAAAAGGAAATCAACACAAACACACGGTGCCCATAATAATCATTTGGGGAGCTAAGCGTTGAATGAGAAATCATAAAACAAAAAACTTACCGGAATAAGCATTTGTTCAATTGCAGATAGACAAGCCAATTTTAGCGAAGATTCAGCATGGCATCCCACAAATGTATCTGTGAATGCCTGCAAGTTTTGAACATATGGCACTATTAAACAAATTTATTTCTCTTGTGAATCCTAATGATAAATTTGATATTTGCACAAATTTCTTGAACAAGCTTATTAAGAGAAGCAAATTTATTTGAAGAAATTGCTAACCCTATGCCATTAGTTATCTCCTAAATTTAAATGCACAAATCAAACCTGAAGTAGACGAAACTTCCAGTCGCCATCCACCCGTGATACAAGTTTTGGGATAAATGGAATAATTGAGAGTATATGCTTGTCGCGAACTGCTTTACCAGATCGTGTTCCACTGCATACCTACAAAACAAAATATTCCATTCCAAGACTTTAAGATGCTCATACCTTATCACTTATAGTAATCATATGAAGCGAGCTCTTCATTTGAAACATCAGAGCATGACAACCGTGTACCATATAATATAGATTGAAAGATTTTAACAACAACATATCATAATGATGTCTTATAGATTGAAAGATATCATAATGATGTCTTATAGGTGGCAACATTTTATACCAGCATATTGTACTCTGAAGCTGGCCAAGAACTATTTGTATGGAGCAAGTGTTTCATAGTTTCAAAATTTATCAAAGCCAATACTAAACAGAAACTGAACACTTCTTCACAACACAATCATAATAATAAAATATTGTATAAATCAAACCTTTCCATTCAGCGCATTTTCTATGAATTCTAGAAATTTCCCCAATTGAACAGCAGGAGGGCAGATCCGCTCACAGAGTCGCAAAAATATCTCTGTACTTAAAATGTTCAGGATAAAATATCTATCATCAGCCTGCCAATCACAAGTAAATAAAATTAGACCAATCTAAAGTCATGACAGTAACAGTCAGTTCAATCAAATTTTGTTAATCAGAGCAAACTCAAATCCCTTGAGAAGAGAATTATAACCCATTCCTATGCTACCCACATGTTCTGCAGTTTCAGGTTGCTGATCCTGCCAATCAACTTTCCGAACTTCAAAATTTTCAACTTCACTACACTTATGATGATATGTTTGGATCATATGACAATTTGTGAGACCATGTTTCAAATACATCAGATTTTATCAGATAGACACTGCATAGCAATAGATGATGAGGCACATTATAAATTTAGACAGCAACAAAAAGCCTACTCATAGTTTGAGGGATCCACAATTAATACTTGTCATATGTAGAACGATCATTTGAAAAGAAAAAAAAAAACAGAAAAAAGATACTCAGAGTGCCACACCTTTTCTGAAAGGTTGTTTGATGGGTTGAGGGGAAATACAACCAATAACTTCTTCAATAATAGCGATGATATAGTTTGATCAAATATTGTAGTATCAACTCCATAAGAAAGCTCTGCTCCCGGTTGACTCTTCTGTGTCCCATGAACAAAGTACCCGACTGAAAGATCTATGCTCTCAAGTAAACCCAGCATACAATCAAATGATTGTGCATCATGCGCTGGCATGCCATGACTCAGAGGAACAAATATATGAAAACAATTTACTAGAATAGGAACCAGGTCCTTTAATTTATTGGCAATGTGAGGAGACCCTGCACAATAACAGCATAGAAAATCAGTGCACTACTATCTTATATCTACAGCACATCCATGCATGCATCCACATGCATGTTAATGAAGATCATGGCATAAATGGAATACAAAATGTAACAAAAAAACAAGTATAAGAAGATCTTTCATACCGGCAGGTTCTGTAGAAACATCACACTCAAAAGCATGCAACACTTTATGTCCAGCGGTATCCTGCAAACCAGATGGCTAGCATTGCAAAGCAATAAGTATCCGGAAAGATATAATACGCAAAATTAACTGATGGGATGAGCTACAATTGCCAATAATTCAATATGAGATGATTACAGTAATATAAGTCAATATGAGATATTGAGATCTTCACACATAACATAAAGAACACTGTGCATAGTACCAAAAACTTAAGAATCACCCAGACAAACAAACTTCAAATGCAGAGGAAAGCAACAAAATGAACTTGACATGATACTAATGTAGACGAGTCCAAACACACAGAGCAATATATAATGAAAGGGATAATACAAAGTTGGTCCAAGAGAGAGAAACATTTTCTGATATATGCCTATCCTCTTCCACCATCACCACTGCTTTCTATGCTAACTCTAATTTTTGCCATTATGATATCAACACACCTTGCCATAGACAAAAAAAATGTAAACCATAAGAAAACAGCTATATTGCAAAACATTCATCAAGTGTAATTGAAATTCAGACCAACTCACTAATTGCATAAAACACTGTCCATTCCCGAAGTAGAGGTCTATAGTGCATGATCAACATACATAGTGGATTTGTTAAGACTTAAGAGCTAGAAATCGATGACTGAGGCCTTCAGCACATATGAAAACCTTGTTCTAATTCGAAGTGGATTATTCCAACTCATCTCCAAGCCTGTAAAGACAGCGAAGAGTTTTCTGAATGACTTTGGCCTATACACAGATTTGACGATGATGCTATTCAGGAATCCATTAACTCTTTCAGCCACCAACTTCTGGCATGAAATGATACACTTCCCCGTCACTCAGAACTTCCAAATAAATACAAAACTTTATGTATTTTTCATTCATCATGAATGCAGAATGTGCTTCATTTGGAAACCATAATGAAAGAAAAGGTTAAACAACTTAAACTATCTAATTGAAATGCCAAATTTGAGAGAACCCATACAACCAACTTGGCTATCTATCAGTATATCCCAGTCCAGCGGAGGAACTTTTCATGATGACTATACAAACCAATACCACAGTATCAAAAATGAGATTGACAAAAAGATGCAAGGGCTTACAAGTTTGCACCACAACAGTACATGAGGAAATTGATGCGCAAATATACATCAAGGTTGTGATTTATAACAAGTACCTCTTCTGAGGAGTCAACTTCTCTTTTGTTAGATGGTAACAGAGACAAGCAGTGAACCAAACCACCAAGAGCACTTTTGAGCTTGCCCTTGTCCTGTAAGGAGACCTGACTAGTCCGAAAAATATTCTCATAGTTTTGAAGAATCTGTTGATAAAACAGACAACACAGACTTTCAGAGGCAAAAATAAACAGCGTGATATTACTAAAAAGAAATAGTGAAGTAAATTAGATAATACAAAAGATAGAAGGTTGGTAGGAGAAAGACATAGAGACGTGAAAGTGCCTAAAGTATATATGTATCCAAGAAAAATATATTTATAATTAACCCCCAATAGTGAAAAAGACTCGTGATTACTAAGGAAGAACGGAAATACCTTTTCAGCATGTAAAGAAAAGGATGACGGGTGGTGCTGGATAACAAGATCGAAAAACTTGAAGGCCATCAGCTGAACATCAATTGCTAAATTTGTCATCGCGTTAAAAATATACGACATCATTAAGGCAATCAGGGGTCCCTGGTTATCCTGGATAAAAAAAGCAGAAAACAAATGTAAGTGATGCTTGCAGCATATTACATATAATAAAATATAAACCCACAAAGGCCAGAAATAAAAAGGCGCAGACGATAAAGTTCATTTGCGTAGTAGGAATTCAAAAAATAAAAAATTACAGGGAACAATCCTAAATAGAGCAAATTCTGGTTTTACACACGATGATGGCATATATTTTGAAGAGAGCTTTGGTTCAGAACTGATCATGCAGCTTCATCCTCCCATTAAAAAATGGTTTCTACTGCTCTAACAAGTAATTTGAAGTCTGATCTGGCTTGTACACAAACAAGAAATCCAACTTTGTAGGTTTGACAGATCACAACCAGTAATAATAAAACTTCCATTCAATGAAGGAGTGTTAACATTTATTGGATTAAACAAATATAGGTTCCTTAATAATCGCAACTTCAATAAAATAATATAGAAAATATTTGATGTTAAGATGAAGTGTGCAACATTATGAAGTGAAGTAACCAAGGCTTTAGCAAGGATAATATGAAAATACAAACATTAGTTTAGGAAGAAAATGTCACCTCTTTACAATTAGGAAAAACTACTGACTTTAGAAGTTGATATAGGGATTCCCGGACCACTTTATCAGTATCACTTATGCGTTCACGGAGTTTCTCCATGACAATGTACTTGTGCGATCTCAGCTCTTCTGGATGCTTATGGAATAAATCTTTAATGCCCGCCATTGCATCTTCAGAGATAACCAAATGTAATCAGAAACACAGAAATAAATAAAAAAGACATGAAATGGTTACTCATTAACAAGTACGGACGAAGGGATGTACCATTGCAGCTACTTGTTTCCATGTAACTTACTTTACCTTTCTTCTTTTGGTTGCAGAAATATAAATCGATATCAAAGAGCCAAGTTTCATACTGCTTTTGTTTCTAGGAATCCATACATTTGAAATAGACTCAATCCAACAAAAATATATATCGTTCTCATTCTTCATATCAGTTTTTTTCTCAAAATTCAACACTAATAATTTTCTCATCCTTCTCCAAAAGTACATTATATTGCAACATCCTACGAGCTATTTCTACATACAACAAGGAGAATATGCATACCTCTACGAATTTTCAGATTGTGATGTGATGTTTGTTGAAGAAGCTCTTTCAAAGTCAAACCTTTCTTGCTCACTGCTAAACCCAGCCTCTCCGCTGCCACACTCTGCTCCGGAAGTATAATTGCTGTTAATGATGCACGTTAGTAACCTTTCATCCACAATACCAATTACCAATCTACAAACATGTAAGAATTTATGGCTCCAGTCATTTTGAATAAAAATATATCTCTGGTCAATTTTCAAGTAAGGAAAACATTCTTCCTCAATATGTTCCTCCAAGAGTAGTACTAGCAATTATCATTGAAACTAAGCTGATTTTAAGTCTTTCAATGCAAATTTTCGATTTGCATTACTTATTAATATTTATACAAATACAAAACGAAAAGAACTCGTTAATAGCAATCAAGACTACATGGAGATGAATAGTCTGAACCTTTAGATTTAATTTCAGTGTTTGTAGCATTCTTTGCTGGCGGCAATTTCCTACCAAGCTTTCGCTTGATTTTCTGCGGCAATCAACAGCAAAACACATAAAAATCAGCTCAACATAATCGAAATTTTTCACACACAAAAAAAGAGAAACGTGTTCGTTAAAGTACTTTGAAGTCCACGCCGCCGCGCTGCTTCTGCTTTTGCTTCTGCTTCGACGAAGCCTTGGGACGAACCATTGTCGCTGATGAGAAGAAACAAAGCTACTGAACCACCAAGTAGCTCGAGCGAGATAGAGGATGGAACTGTATTCTCTGTTTGGCTGACCTAAATAAAAATCAAATGCTACGAGCTGTGTAGAGACAAGGCGAACGAATACGGACACTTTAGTTTTCTCAGTTGAATGTAAAATTTCTACTGGTTTTTTCTCGGAAACCAAACAAGAGGAGTAGAAGCGAGGCGTACTGAGAAAAAGGATCAAAAGAAAACCTATGTCTTGTGCCGCCAGATTAAAAAATATCGGCGGGGAAGCTCCGGTCTAGGCCATAGCGAAATGGAGCTGATCCAATACATATCCACCAAAATTACTCAACCCGGCCCAGATCCAGATCCATATCTTAAATTCCATTTTGTTTCCTATCAATTTTAATTTTAAAAACACTACTTTAAATGGTTAAAAAAGGCTAGTTTGTTCTAAAATTTGATTCAAGATTGTTATCATCGGTTTAAAATGAAGATAGAATTTATTTAATAAACAAGTTGAACCTACTCTATAGACTTATTAACGTTTTCAATTTAATTATATTTGACAAGTAATTTAAGTATAACCTTTTAACTTTTATTAAATATTCGTAATAAAAACTAAATGAATCAAGTTGAACCGAATTCAAAATAAAATATTTATTTTCCAGCCGAGTTTGTAATGTAGAAGTTCATTTAAACCGAATGAGATTTTGACAATTTCAAGTTCGATTCAACTTGTTTACACCTTGGTATTTGATTTTTTTTTCATTTTTAATTAATTACAGGATTTGTTAATGGGCTGAAACCCAGCCCATATTAAAGCGGTATGGATCTTGTAACCGACAGCCATATTCTGGTTTGACCCGGATCCGTTCGTGTTTTCCCACAATTTGTATGCAACAAAACCTAATTGCTAATTACCCCTTTTGTCGCAAATACCTTCATTCCAATTTCGATTTTCTCGACAACCAAACACCAATCTCTCTCACTCACTCCAAGTCCAAAGCTGAAGGGAGCTAAGAGAAGTTAATAATTTCTCTGCTCACTGAAGAGCCGAAGCAAGGCGCCATAAATGCAGCACCAGCAACCTCAGGCAACGGTGACGCCGGCGGGAGCTTCTTCCAACCCTATTCCAAATCCGCCACGATCCGGCGGGAGCAAAGCGGAGGCACCGCCAAAGCAGGTTGCGCTGGCGATGGACAGGCTGGGGCAAGCCGGACGCCTCATTGCGGACATACGGCTGGGAGCAGATCGCCTCCTCGAAGCCCTATTCATAGCCGCACAGCCCCACCAGAGTTCCAAGCCGCTGCATTTGTTTCTCAAGGAGGACGCTTCCATGCGCCAACACCTTGAAGAACTCCGCTCTGTTGGTGAGTAGCACGATTCTCTGGCCTTCTCGCTTGAAAATTGTTGGTTTTTTAATTATATTTGATCAATTGAAGTATAAATTCTTGATTTTTGGTGGGTATAGTTATGTTTCCTTGAACTTCAGTACAATGTGTTGAATTAGGGACAATATTAGTTATGAAATTAGTTTATGTTTTGGTAAGTTTTTGGTGGGTATAGTTCTGTTTCCTTGAACTTCAGTACAATGTGTTGGATCAGGGACACGATTAGTGATGAAATTAGGTTATGTACTTGCTAAGTTTTTTTGTTCTATATCATTCTCAGAAGTTTTTTTCAGTAACTAAACACAGCATTGCTATTATGTATTGGGATCAGCATGTATTGAAATTTCTGATTCTTATATTAGGAAGGCAACTAGAAGAATCTGGAGTTCTCAATGACTCTCTTCGGTCAAGAAGTAATTCTTGGGGACTGCACATGCCATTGGTTTGTCCAGATGGTGCCGTTGTTGCATATGCTTGGGAACGTCAACCTGCAGGCCACGCAAGGGCATCAGCTGTTGACAGGACCAGGTATATCTTCTAAGACTGGTATTATCTTTTATATGATCTCCTCATGCTGTTCAGTTACTTTTGTTTTGTTTATGTCAATTGATTGTACACTGTCATGATAGAGTACTCCATGTAACGTTACCTTTCAACCCCTACTTCTCATAAATTTGCAAGATATGATTTAAAAGCTATTGACATTGTTGATAGTGTTTTCCAAAAATAAATGTCAAATTGCACATATGAATAACTAAGAACTCTAGAGGTTGAACTTATGCATGTTTACCTATACATAAAACAATACAGTTTGAATGTTGAAGGATCAGATGCAAGTAATTGGGTTATGCAAGATGGGGTGATTAGTAATTCAAAGTGTTAATGTTTCAAATATGAAGTTATTTGTTATTTTATGAGAAGCCAAAGTTTCCGTACACCTCGTCATAGGGCAGTAATGGGTGTTGTACATTCTATCCTTGCTTTTTATAGTCTGCATGTGAACAGATCCTCGACGAGAAGCATTTAACTACAACACTTGAGTATAACCTAATTTGCAGTTTATATAAAAATCGTGAGTGGTAATCATAGTTTTAAAAATCCATTGAGACTTAAGCCTCGAGGCATAAGCTTCAAGGGATTTTTAAAACAGTCATTTTCTGAAGTGTAATCAAATTGCATGGCTCAACTGCCTTTTTTAAAATCCTTTGAGGCTTAAGCCTTGAGGCGGCTGCCTCAACTGCCTGTTTTAATCTATGGTGGATTGGTGGTAATAAAACCAGATTTTGTGAAAGAATTATATTGTGTATACTTATATGACGCAATAAAAGTTACATCAAGTGCATTCCGATTCTTATTTTCTTTACGTTTTGGGATTGATCGTTTCAAAAAGCTAAGGATGCCAATTATCAGAGAGTTCACCTTAAAAGAAACCAAACACTTGATTTTCTGTAATATCCAATATGTAAAAAAAATGGATGGTAGAGCAGTTATTGGAAGGCAAGTCAAGTCAATGAATTATGTAAAGGTCTGTAATAGATGTTGTAAGTTATTCTCGGATAATATTTAATTGGTTTGTGTTGGCTTAATACAGTAGTCATGAACATACATCCTCTTTTGATGTAATTCTAGTGTTAGCCAGTATAAGTCTTTAAGCAATCTGATAAGCTTTATGATGATTTTGCTGGGATCATAAAGTGAATGTTATCTCTAAGATGGTACAATAAATTTGCAGGTTAGCTCTCAAAGCTTTCACAGATCAGAAAAGGCGTTTTTTCCCTCATCTTGATGATGAACTAAAAGATCAGAATAGTGAATCGGCTTCAAAGAAGCAGTGTGTCTCTCAAGTATCAACTGTGAATCATCAGGAAGAGCTTAGTAGTTTTGAGACACTTTCAAATGTTCTTACGCAACTAGAAAAAGAAGTGCCAAATGTGAAAATGTTCACTTATGAGCGATTGGATTGGTTGAAAAGAGCTTCTACTCTGACATCATCCACAAATGAGAATTCCTTGGAAACATCAAAAGAACATGGCTTTCTCAGTTCAAGTAAACTAAGATCAGGATCTCTGGGTGCTGTTGTGACAGAAAAGGTTTCTGTAATCGAGTTGTTGTTTCCCTCCATCTTCCGAGTCGTAGTTTCATTGCACCCTGTTGGTTCTATAGACCCAGATTCTGTTGCTTTCTTTTCCCCAGATGAGGTAATACTTTTCTCCTGGTGCTCGGTTCCACCTCCTCTCCCTTCTCATTCCCAATTCATTGTCTATATTTGTGTTGTTTTTTGTAGGGGAAATTATATGTCATCACTGTTATGTTGTAACTTGTATGTGTCACCACCGTTAATTTAAAGTTGTATCATGTCACCACTGTAAACTTTCGTCTTGTATAAAAGTGACGGAAAAAAATCTCATTTTAAAAAAATACCAAAATACTGCTTGAATAAAAATATACAAAAAAAGGCCAAAAAAATTCTAAAAATGACTGTCCCTTCAGTGGTGACATGATGCAAGTTACAAAATAATGGTGGTTAATATCCCCTTGTTTATAAGCTCTTGCCTTTGTTTATATTCATATACTTCATGTTTCTTCATTCTATTGCAGGGAGGCAGTTATGTACATGCAAGAGGTTTTTCAGTGCACCATGTCTATAGGAACATTACGGTAACTCTACTGTCTGATATACTTTTTCTAGTTTTCGTTGTATCTGAATCATCAAAGCTCACTATTCATATTAAAATCCTATTCATTGCTCCATGACAGGAGCATGCTGCCATGGCATTGCAGTACTTCCTTGGTGTTGGAGCCGAGACCGCTCTTCATTCGCTTCTGGTACAATTTGGAATGTTCTCATGTGGCTTTACCTTCCCTGTTTAAATTGTTGATTATATAAGTTTGCTGATCCATTTAACATCATGTGTTGCTTTTCTAGCTATGGATCTGCAGCTATCAAACTTTGTTTACAAAAGCTTGCAGGTGCAGTAGTTTGCTTTCAACTTTTCCATGTTGACCTTTCATTTGCAGAAACTCACCCGAAAGGTTGTCGCGTGCCAAAAACACACACCTATACAAAACCTGCAAAAAAAACGAAAACTGTTAAATTGGATGAAAAGTTAGGTTTTTGTGAAATATTGAAACTACCCCTAGCCCTTTAGCCCCCCCAACCCTAGGGTTCAGAGGTTCGGGTTTTAGGGTTTAGGGGTAGGTTCAGTATTTCAAAAAAAAAACTAACTTTTTCATCCAATTTAACAGTTTTTGCGGGTTTTGTAAAGGTGGCTGTGTGTTTTTGACACGCAACAACCTTTCGAGTGTGTTTCTGTAGATGAAAGGTCAACAAAGGTGTGCTATTGTAGATACCCCTTATGGATTTGTACATATCTGTCTTCTCTCTATTAACAATATATAAGTTGTCGGTGCAGCAAATGTGGACGGCTACTCTCAATGGACAGAAAATCATCCTTGCTATTGCCTCCTGTTTGTCGACCTTACCGGAGCTTATCAACAAAGGATCAGGGTGTGGATCAAGCATACCATGGTAATTGCTATTCAGATGAATAGTCTCATGATTCATACCGTCATGTCGAATTGAGGTTGTTGGATGATAAAATTGTGCCAAAAGCCTTTAGTTGAGGGTATTTATTTGCCATGTACTGTAAAGAATTGTAAACACGATACTTTATTACCTAGACCTGTTTTTAGAGTATAAGAGCTGTGACAGATTTGTATTGTTCTTTGAACCAATTTTTGAAATAGAATCCTGCGTATATGAAAGTGAATATGGAGTAAAGAAGAATCTCAATTGGGTTATCAATCATAAGGACTTCAAAAGCCCACAAACATGTAAGTTTTAAACCCAAATTGTTTTGAATGAAAGGGATAGCTTTGACAGCTTAAGATTTGAATTTTTATATTATTCGTTTTAGGTCCTATGAGCCTAGAGTGTTGCTAACAAATTTCTGGTTGTTAGAAACTTTACCTTGTCAGCATCTTCACCCATGTCCAAATTTATACTTCATCAGTTAAATATTAAAAACCCACCTCTCGGAAAAAAAAAAACTCATGTTCTCAAAAAAGTTATCATTTACTCACTTGACCATTGAATTTTTTTATTATTGTAACATTAAAAGTTATCACAACATTTGATAGTTGGGTTTGAGAGAACCACTAATTTGGTGTTGTGCACATTTGAGACCAAAATGGTGTTTCGTGTTACAGATGCTCTTAACAATGAGATTGGTAGCTTGTGACGGATGGGTCTTGTTATCCCGTCTTAACTGCATCGAGGATATTAGATCTCCATCAAATTTACAATATTCTCTCATCTAGGTACTGCTATCATTATCAATCTTGGTAGTAGGGATGTTCAGAAATTTCTGAGGATTCGGCCCGCCCGCAAATCTGCCCGGCCCATTCATTGTTCATACTCGTGGATAGGAGAAGATAGGTCCGAGCTCAATGCGGGTGGATGACGGATCCCATTCGTTGGATTCGCAAATAACCGGCCCGCCAGCAGATGATACGTTTTTGGGCTCAGCCCATTTTCATTCGTCATGTCCAATCCATTCTCAAGCATATAAAGCCCACATCCCAACACTACTAAACTTAGCCGTATTAGAGTTGTTGCAAATTTACCTTTTATTCTTTATTCTTTTCTTTCCATTTTCCTTTTTTCTTATTTGTTTTGTTTTGTTTTGTTTTTTGTATGCAAGGGTAAAATCGGTATTTAGAAAAACAAATGCCATTTAACAGCAAAAAACTAACAGATTAACATTAACTGACGGTGAAAAAATATCGTGTTAGTTGTAGTTAAATGTAAATTTTAAACCTTGGGGTA
>JAYMSU010000269.1:0-15624 GCA_036897765.1 Erodium chrysanthum | reverse complement strand
TTTCCTCCCAGCCGAGTCGACTCACTCAGGACGAGTTCAACTTACTGTACTTGTCGTTTCATTTCTCGGGGCCCAATATACACCATCGTTACACGAACCGACGAGATCTGACGGAGCGTGTTTAATGACACGCGATCGAGATCAATGCTAGTCACGAACGGCCCCACCGCAGCTCGAAACCTGTGCTCTTGCCACGTGGCGCGAGGATTCAACTTCCCGGTTAACAGA
The DNA here is from genome assembly GCA_036897765.1 of Erodium chrysanthum. Lineage (NCBI taxonomy): Eukaryota > Viridiplantae > Streptophyta > Magnoliopsida > Geraniales > Geraniaceae > Erodium > Erodium chrysanthum. Next base: position 15,396 of record JAYMSU010000269.1, on the reverse strand, counting down.
TCGCCGGATAGGTACATGTCAGCCACGTGGCGAGTCGACAGCGAGAGCAGACACGTGGGCGAAAAAATATTTGAGAAGACACGACAGTCGAGAAAAAATCGGACATTTGGTTCCTCGGGCGGCGAGCCTCCCGACACCTCCGTTGGTCGTAGGCTTCCTGAATTAGCTTCTCTCTTTCTTCGATGTTTCCTGAGATTTGGTCCCTTGTTTCAGGCTTTTTACGGATATGCCACTGTTCCATTACAAACCAAAATTTTCAGTGTCCAAGACTATTGCCCCTCGTATCGACCATAGACTTTGGGTCTCTTGACATTAATTTCCACAAAAGCATCCTATGAAGATCAAATTTTCATTTACATTGCCAGTCTGAGTATCTAACCTGTTTCTTATCTAAATTTCTTCAATCTTTGAATTAATAATCACATACTTTCAAAACAATAACCATAAAGCTGTTATATATTGACTCTCTTTAACGAGAAAAAAAAGTATGTCACATACTAATATCTCGTTTTCTTGAACAAAACGAAACTGGAATTAATACGAAAATCGTCTATGTCAGCTACTTTGCATCGATGAGAGTCTTGTGCATTGAACTATTATGTTACTCTTGCTGTTGGGAGAATATGATGCTCTGTTGAGACCAAATACACTTTATGAAGGATTCCCCTTCACATTCCACCTTCTCATATCAAACATTAAACTAAGGTTTCAAGTTTGAGTTCCAATACATTCCATTGCTACCAGAAAAGGAGTGAGGACAGAAAGATATGGACCATAAAGCACTTGCTATTTTCTTACTGACAGTGGTGACCATAACCTGAACAACATTTAATAAATAGAGAGCAAGGTAGTGGAGACTGCAGATGTCAAGACAGAAAGATTACCTTTGTGTGATTCTGGTTCAGCCTTTTGGATTACACAGTTCAGATTTCCCAATGGCTTGCAAAACTTTAGTATCCATGCTCGGGACTCGAATGCTTCTTTATTTCAACACCATTAAAGCCCAAGTGTTTTGTGTTTCATCTTCTGTTCATGAACAAATAATCCATCATAACAATCAGACTAATGTCAGTTTATGGGGAATTACTTGATGAAAATGATACAATATATGGATCTAGTAAACAAATGATATGTTTGAGACGCATGGCTAAAAAGTAACCCATAGATGATCCAGATGGTAAAAGAAAGGGATCATTAGTAATACACTTCCCGACAACAAGTAATGCAAGCCTATGTGTCGGATACTATAATGCAGTTAGCTAGATCATTTACAACCGCTGGATTCATCAGGTTGGTCCAGTTAGCTACACATTCTCTCTAATGTTATCAAAGTGGGATCAGTTTTTCCCTAATAAGAACCATATACTAAAGCACATACCAATCAAAATTCAAAATTTCAGAAAACTGATGGCAGGCTCCAGAACCGTGAATACCCCCAGTTCGCCAGCAAAAATACTATACGCAAAATCTGTAAACAACACCCTAGATTGAACGAACTGAGGTGATGAAAATATAACAACAAGCATCAGTTATCTAGTGGCATTTTATATCAAAATACTGAATTCTACTCAGGGTGTAATCAATTATAGTTAGTATCTCAGTGATCTAATCCTCCAAATGAAATGAAGATAAAAAGTTATAGCCCATTCTGAATACTACAATTTAGGAAGCAAGCTACCAATACAAATTGCAGTTGATTGTGATATCTGAAGTTCTGAACCTATCTAACAGTAACAAACATATCATGAATATGCAAGAACATTTTAGTTCAAAAGTAGGGAATACAAAAATAGGATATTACATTTCTAGGAGAATCTAATGGAAAGGATCTCAGGAGATGCTAAGAAGAGATCATATAGGAAAATCAAGAATTACCTATTTAATTATAGGCTGCTGCATCCTCAGGATATATGTGGAGCCAATTAGGGAAGGTGGACTAAGATATCAATGCATTCTTGTCATGGCTTCAGATACAAGCAGGGAAACAGAAGCAAATATCAGGATTACAATGGAACTGAAAGGTCCTTAAATGGCAGAGAATGTTCCAAACTACAACAGGAACCACCGATTTGTCGAACATAAGAACAGATGATTTTCTTAAGAAGCAGCATACAGATACAAACATATAGTTTGTTAATCCATGATGTAGTGAGTTACTCAATGCAACTTCAATCACCATTTCTGCATAAGATCTTAGTCTAGAAAAGTTTCCAAATGTAAGAGGACTAGCAAACCAAATTGCAGCATCACAACTTTTTATTATATGCATGATCCTTGTCCTTATTAATACAACAAAGTATGATTCTGATAAATGAGGAAGAAATATTTCCAACCAACTACATCACCAGCTACTTTCCAAACATTTTGGTTTCAAAGTCAAACACAAATTCAGAACAGAATGAGAAACATAAGCATTGCACAATGTTATGGAGTCTGTAAAAGCTCGTATCGGCAAAACAACAAACACTTGGTGGGCACAAGTGGTTCCTCAACAATTGCAAATCTTCTTCAACCTATCCGCAGCAGATTCATCCACCGAATACTGTGACGACAAAGAAACCCCAAATGGGTCAATGAATCAACATCAGAAAACCCCTAAAAAACACCGATTCGCATCACACACAAATAGATACACAGATGCAAATGGTCATACACAAATAGGCACACATAAATAAGATAAAATCAAAAGGGGAGAGACTTCGGTCACCTTCTTGAGGATCCATAGGGAGTGAGTGTAGGTCCTGCGGAAGATCTCGTCGAGCGCTTGGGTATCAGAAGCGTCGAGCTCTCTGTAATTGACGAAGTTCTCGCCTTGGCGTAGTAAGACCTTGTGTCCTTCGGCAACCGCCTCACCAGTCTAAGAACTTCTCCGTACAATCTCAGCGACTTCTCCATCTCTCCGGCGAGCACAGGTCCGAACGGTCTTCTGAGCGGTTCGTTCTGTGAGTTCAGCGGCGTTGTAGCATTTGCTCAAGCTCTGTTCTCAAACTGGACTGACTATCAAAACTCAGTGGGCCGAAAAAGCCCAAACTCAATGGACAAATAATAAAAATAAAATGTATAAAAATTTGGAGATGCGGGGTATCGATCCCCGTACCTCTCGCATGCTAAGCGAGCGCTCTACCATCTGAGCTACATCCCCTGATGTTTGACAATCTGAAAATTATTAATAATCAACTTTTACAACACTCTGTTAGTAATTTTCTTTTGTTCCAGCGACGCCCAATCTTCTTCAATATTGCAACTTTGGCACTTCTCTCCGCAGCTGTTAACTAAACCCTCGATACTGTGCAGTTGCAGCAGTTTCTCTAAGCTATGGCGTGTCGTTTTAGCTCGCTATCTCGTTCTCTGGTCTCCGCCGCCAGGGCCTCGTCACTCGGCTCTTCGCCGCCGATCCCCCTCCTCCGTCCTCCGACTGGCGACGCTCCTTGCCTCCACCGCAGGTATTTCACTTCAAACCCTAAGTAATCAACTTGTTTGATTGCCGAGAAGTGGAAGGAAAATGAAATTGCAAATCATTGTTTTTTGCTGTTATTGTCGTCGTGATCCAGTTCAGTAAAAATCTTACCTTTTCCATTTCTAGATCTTAGATATTTGTAGAATATTGAAGAGAGAGCGGAACCAGAAGAGGTTTTTATCTATTTAGTAAAGTGATGGAAATCCAAATTATAATGCTGAGAAATGTCAATTTTATGTTAATCCAGAAAAGCTTTGATCCAAACTGTATGTTGAATGAACGCCAAGAAATCACTATGGTCTCAATTGAATGACCAATGAGACATGTCAAGTTTATGTTGGAATCAAAATCTACTGAATGCAACTTGTTCCCTTTACCTATTGAAATGAAAATAGGTAGTGTTTGGATTCTTTGATTTGGTTTGGAAACATGATATCAAATACTGCATTTGAAATATTAGATTTCAACTGTAATTCTACAGTCTACTGTTTGGGAACCATGGTAATTCAAATGAGAGGAGGATAGCTGTCATTTGAAATACTTTAGTCATGCGTTGAAGTTGATTGGATTTCACATCAAATCCATGTTCCCAGCATACCGTTAGGGTGTATTAGTTACTCTTTTGTTGCACTTGTTTACCAGATCATAGTACAAAATCAATCCACTTGGTGTTGTGGAACTTTTTGCTTTGATTGATGCTGATATAACTTATAAGTGAATAACATGAAAAATCCAACTGAACTGTTCTTTAAGTTTTGTGGTTATGTGGCCTTTCTTATGTAAACTTGTTTGGAATTGTCTTATAGTATCACCACAGAATCAGGCGATGCACCATCAGGGTTGACACGGCAAAAGGTGAACAAGAAAATGAAGGCTGCTAATAATAGTTCAGAATTTCTTAGCTATATGGGGGGTTTGGATGGTGAGCAAAAACAAATGGTCAAGAAATTGATGACCTTTCGCATGAGAGGAGGTAAAAGAACAAAAGTCCGTGCTATATTTTATGAAACTCTTCACCACTTAGCTAAGGCTGAAAGGGATGTAATCGAAGTCGCTAGTGAAGCAGTAGAGAACGTAAAGCCCATATGTGAAGTGGGAAGAGTAGGAAGAGCCGGTACTGTGTATGAAGTCCCAAAGATTGTGCCCAAAGATCGCCAACAAACCTTAGCAGTTCGTTGGATCCTTGAAGCCGCTGAGAAACGGCGTTCACGCAACACAACGCCTTTATCGCAATGTTTGGCTGCTGAGATAATGGATGCTTACGGGAGGAGGGGATCTGCACGTAAGAAGAGAGAGACTGTTCATGGAGTGGCTGCCAACAACCGTAGTTTTGCACACTTCAGATGGTGGTAAACCAAGATCAGTTGAGCCAAATTATTCAGTAAGAAATGATCTCACTCAAATCTTCATATTTTGGTATATGAAATCCAGAAAAGCAAGTTTGGTGCAAGTGATTTGATATCAAATTCTCTAGGATTCAATTTAATTCCATCAACAGTGTATTTGATTCTGAATTCAACATTCTGATATTTTCATGCTATTACGTGTCATCTCATTGCAGGTACTTGAAAGAGGTTTTGGGTCATAGCAGCAAAAGAGAGAGACTGAGATCCTTTTAGAATTTTATGCATCCATCTTTAGTAAGGGAAAACAGTTAGAAATAAGCATTTTGCTAAGAGTTTTTGCCCAGATTGAACTCTGTAATTTCATAACTTATGCAACAGTTTTATATTTGAAGTTTAGGCATGTGTGATCAGTTTGATACACTTGAATCTATCAATGTTTTATAATCAATCTTTAATATTTTTGCTTCATTATTAACCTTCTGTTTTGTTACTCTCATACCTGGATCAGAAGTTTTCATAGATTGTTTGGATAAGTTTCTCAGAAAGAGCTTATTGGCATACATGACTTTGTAAGGTACTCTGGTCGCCTTTGAACGGGAATGCAGAAGTCACCGAAGCGTCGTCCCTTAAGGACGTGAGCACCTTCAGGCATGTCTTGGCAACACTATCTTTGTTCTGCCTTTGGACTTGATAAAATTTTCGTCACTGGTGGAACCTTGAATATCACTCATCTTGAGGGCCTCTCCTTCTCCTTACACACCTTGAAGAGGAAATGGTCATATCATGTAATTGAAGGAGTTTATGATGAAGATGATATCTAATTTCAGTGATTTTATTTGTGTAATTTCAGATATTTTGACTAGATCAGATATACATATTTGTGTAATTAACCTATTAAAATGTTTTAAATAAATCAAATCAAATCAGAAATGGTGACAAAATTGGGATGGACTCCTCATTTGCACACTAGTCCTCGACCCACGTTGACTCGTCGTCTAATACGCATGCATCACCTTATCTGCTAATCATGTTTGTTTGTTTGTCTAGAAAAATGATACTTTGGATCTTTTTATTGTGCTAAGGTTGACTGCAAATCTTGCTCTGCTCTTCGATCTCAGATTCATACAGAACATTATGATTCTTACCTATCTAAATTGCTTAGGAAAGTGAGTAATTTGGAATTGAAAGCTGACAACGTTAATCTTGTTTAGTTGATTGTATTTCCAGATTTCTATTGCTAATATAGCTCGACACAATGAAATTTAGTGATCATGGAGGTAATTATTAGCCGTTGGACTGGTTTAATTGGATGTTAGTTATAGGCTTGTCAATGGAACTTGTGGTTTTGATAACTGCAAATTGCAATGAATCCTAAGATGGAATTTTCCTTGTGTGCTACATGAAGCTATACGTTTTGTGATTGGTTTACTCTGCATATAGCAAGTTCTTAATTCATTTATATTCCTATTACTAGTCAGTCACCTGTGGAACTTTGAAGTAGGGTTAGTTTTATGCTATTATTCTTGCCAAACACTTGAAGTTATGCTTGGTTGAGTGGAACTTTTGCCCTTTGTTCTGAAAATGTACTGTAATTTGTGAACCTGCCACTTGTTTGATGATTTATTTTCTTGAGTTCATTTTTTTTTTCTGTTCCTATTTTCCAGTAGGACTATGGGAGGATTGGGATACACACAATCACTTCTAGCCTTAAATAGCATGGTTGCTGCCGTTCGCCTCACGTCTCACCTTAATGTTGGCGCGAGGGCATGCTGTGAACTGTATCATGGTACCGTCTGTCATTCTTGTCAGGATCGCTAATAGTTTCTTTGTGAGTCTTGCTGTTCTAGGATACATTGCAAATAATAATTAGTACTACCTTATTTATTCTGCTCACATTGTCTTACAGAAATTTCATTATGCAGATTTTTTTATTTCTCTAACACAGTTAGTTTTGTCCTTGATCTATTATATTGAGGTGTAAAGTCAGTAGGAGTCTGTAAATAGATTGCCAAAAGCTCCATAAAAGAAATTATAGACATTGTGCGTAGAACTTTATGTATAATAAAAATCATTTTATTGAAAATTATAAAATAAAAAAAAACATGTGATATTTGGGATTCACAGCTTCTGTAGTATAGTTTACAAAATACCGCTACCATATTTGGGTTCCTACTGATATTTCACACTTTTGTTGTGTACTTGAAAGGAAGGGCTGCAGACAAGCACACACACAATGTAGCAATTTCCTATTAAGTATTTATTTTTCATGTTGACTATGAATTAAGTTATTATCCATTTCCAACATATTCTACTTGTGTCTCCATTTGCAGCATGTTCATTAGTATCAGTGTCATCACATGTTTGTTAGACTAACTTGGATATTATATAATCCTTAAGAAACAAACATTGATCAATCCTAGCTATTTCCCATATGTTTGCAATTATTGTTTGGGAGTTGCATATTTATTAACATTGCCTCCGACCACATTATGTACAAGTCCATTCATCTTTTTGTCTGAAGATGACCGGGTTGGCCAATTGGGCTGTGCATTGTTGGTAAGATAGACAGGTACACCGGTCGATCTTAGTGCTTCCATGTGCATCGTTGATGGATTTGAATCGATATTTCCAAAATAGATGCATCATTTTGAGTGTTGCTGACAGATTGTGTTTGCAGTACAACACTAAACAGCATCGTATCTGTGTGTGTACCTATATAGCTGGTTTACTGATTATTCATTCAGCAGCTGAAAGGTATCCATATCGTGTAGCACAAACAACAAGAGTATATTCTGTAAAAATGCTAATACTGAGTTCTATTCTCCCGAGAGAGACTTGACTTCATTGCTCCTTACTGTTGTTCGTGAAAAGATACTGATGATTTGGTTCATCACTAGCATTAGTATAGCAGCTGCTTCTTGTTCTTGTCACTCTCGAAAAGGTTATATTATATTGGTGGGGAAGGGACGTCGTTTCAATTGTTTGTGCCGACATGGAAGGGCTTTGTTGCAATAGCAATTTGTTCTTTCGAGTGGTTTAGGGGACACTTTTGTTGTCTTTCTATTTTGACTAGTACAAATATGATTGAGAAACACACAATAATTTCACATGTATGATAGTGCAGGTGCTTTGGCAGCCATGCGTCCCGCTCTTTGAATGATTGAAGATGAAATTAACGTATTGTTTGAAAATCCCTCTAACCGTGGGTTGTACACGCTCGAATCTCAACTCATAATTCAGACAAGGAGACCTCAATTGAACTGAACGTGTTCGATCTACCATTGGAATCATTATCAATTACACCTTGACATCATTTCATATGGATAGACATGATAACTTGTGCGTGTATCATCCGACACATATTTGCTAAAACATCGACATTATACTCCATTATAACTAATACTCATTCTCCACTACGCAAAGATATCTCACTTTTTCTAACCATATACATCATCCTTTGAATATATTCTCTTTTAATTTGTCACATCTTACCAAACATTTTATAAAGGTCGATCTGTCACATTCTTACAACTACGTACGGTTCACTTCTTTCCTATGTGTTAACACGTATTGTGTTCTTTTTTCTCAGTCAATCCAAATAAAAGAGACCTATCTCAACTTTTGTTCATAAAATAAAATCATCATTCAAATGAAAGATAAGGAAAATGGAAGTGACCAAGCAACCAACAAAAGGGCTTAGGCTTTGACCTTAAATCCTCTCCATTTGTTCATCTGATTTGAACCCCCAAAGTTGAAGGCAAGTACTAAAGTAGGAGGCTTATTCACTACACACCATTCCAATGACCACTCAGCTTCATAGTTATCTCCAATCAACAACCTCATCTAGGTTGTTGTGTCATCATCCACTACTTCAACTTGCACATACTTTTCCTGATCCATCAACATTGTAGCTCCCACCATTGGGATGGCTTTGAGTTTCTAAGAAATGTCCAAGTACCAGTGATCACTGGTCGGTGTGTTGTTACTTGTTAATGGGTGATGTGAAAGAAACCACCCAAAAACCTCATTGTAAATGATTAGACCAGAAGAGACAGCTCAATATTTAGGACAAAGTCAAGAGGATCACATGATCTAACAAAACTATGTAGAGCACGTAAAGGTGCCATTCAATCCCTCCTAATACGGGGATGAATGAAAATCACAACGCACTATCATGAATCGAATCAAATCAAACCTTGATCCATGATAACTCGACAAGTTGCACGCACTCTCTTTATATCATTATGAAAATGGGTATCTTCCTAAACAAACTGAAATATATCAATGTACTAATCAAGGCAATGTTTAGAAATGGTTCACTTCACCATCAAAACTAAACGACCAATTAAGGCAAGAACCAATCAGTATAAGACATAAATTACACTATTAATGACTTGAAAGAAAATAATATGCAATAACCAACTTAAAATGTTGAAAAACTTGCTAATCTTGCTAATCTACCTAAGACATCTCCTGTCTTGTACCCAACCTGATAACCAGCATGCAAATATGGAAACCATTTACAAACCTCAAGAGTCAGAACAACCTACCTGTTTGAGTATGTGGCAGACCTAAGACATGAGAGCATAAACAAATGCAAGTTCAAGTGGGCCTCTGAATGCAGTTTTCACTGTACATAAAGACTGTTTGTAATTGTATGCATTGCCCACTACATGTTGAAAAGGAACAGCAAAGAAGACCCAACATGAAGGCACCCATAAAGATGTACTCTTATGCTCAAAAGGAGACACCATGTAAAGGGTCAGGATACCACCAATGCTCTCATCTTTTCTGGCCATTATTGTCACTTGTTGGGGACCCATTCCTCTTCCCCACACAACATCTAATCACTAAGGGCTTAAAAAACGAACAAAACCCACCACCACTCACCTCCATCCCGCACTCATTCAAGCTTATCATTTACTCCATTAGAAAGAAAAGAAGAAAAAAAGACTTATTTTTTCTGGTGGGTGGTGCCATCTAGATCATTGTTTTCTATACTGAATCAATCGCCTTCTCAATTATTTATGATGTACCTACTCGACATAGAACAATATATTGCTCGCAGGAAGGAAAAAAATTCAGTTACCGTTCACAGAGCAACCTGCAGAATCAATCTCAGCACTCAAATATGACAACAATCGTAACGGTCTATCCTGTCACTTACAATTAATTTACCTATAACATTTCTCATTCCAGCAATCACTTTGTGGTTAATGACTTCGATTCTACAGCAGGACAGGGAAATATGGTTGATGTGAATTGTATTTGTACTGAAACATAAAAGGTCAACAATAAACTAATATTACTACAGTAACTGCTGGAATATAAGGTGAATCTGGAAATTCTTACTACTATTCTCCATAACTGCAACTAGCTAAATCATGTGCAAAATCCACTAATTTGGCTAATAATACGAAACACTTAATCAGCAACAGAGAACTCTACATGCATTAAGATTATCCCAAATTGTTCTTAACCGTAACTTGAAATCACTGTAATAATAATAATATAAACATATGTACCATATCTAGAATCACCAATAGTAACCAAATATGGAAGAGGATTGATTTGGTGGGTGAGAAGAAATAATGGCAGGCACTTTAAATAAAGGTAGATTGCAAATTTATCTTCAGATGAAATTCCTCTATGTCAACCTTGTATGTTCCTCTGGTTAGTCATAAAGAGAGCATGAAAAGTTGGTGTGATTTGCAGATGAAAGTGGAGAACCCTAAGCTCAACAATTTCAGCAGTAAAGATGACATCAGTACTGTCTCCTGAAATGTGAGAACATCCACTTGGTGGGCCAACATATTCTAATGTGATAAAATAAATAAAAACATCAAATCTTCACTACCATTTCCTGTGGATAACCCCCCTTCTGCATTTATTCCCTCCCTTCCTAGTTGATCTGAAGCTACAACTATCGGGCAAATCCTTCTTATTTGGCATACTATATTTTTTTCTTATAAACTCGAGAATGATCTTCCAAGGAGAAGAGGAAAGCAAAATGACATCAAATAAGCAAGCAGGCACAACAAAAACCATTGATAACTACAAGGACTGCAACAATGACGGAACAGAAGAAGAAGACAACAACAACCCAGAAGGCTGGCTGAATCTGAGCCTGGGCAAGAATTCACTCTCTACAGCTGGAGGTTCTGACTCACAACCAATACCAGGTTCTGGTAAGGTTTTCTCATGCAACTTCTGCATGAGAAAGTTCTTCAGCTCACAGGCATTGGGGGGTCACCAGAATGCCCACAAGAGGGAAAGAGGCGCAGCAAGAAGATACCAATCACAGAGGATGATGACAATCATGGGTTTTCCTATGAATAGTCCTACAGCTCGGTCACTAGGTGTCCACCCCCATTCACTTGTTCACAAACCAAGCAGAGATGGAGCCCCAATTGTGGCAAGGTTTAGTGGAACAAGCACAGGGTGTGGAATGGCATGGGCACCCTTCATGGCAGAGGATGCAATGGATATGATGTGGCCAGGCAGTTTCCACTTAGATCCACAACTACCGGAGCCACGGTCAGAGATAGCATCTCTTGACTTAAATCTACGACTCTAGTAAATCCATCTTTCCATTGTTTAGATTTTTCTCTTTGTGCCCTAAGCAGCTTTTGTTTTGTTCGATTCACCAAGTACATAAACTAACTTTAGGAGGCAACCTGATGAGTCAAAATCTGGAATGATAATTCTGCCTAATACAAGTACAACTAGCTAGAAGAAACACTAAGAGCCTCTTAGTCTGCTGTAAGAAAACTTAGAGCGTACCCTCAATTTTCAAATATTTCAACCTTTTATGTCTGTAACATAACCTATATAAGGGGTTCTTTTTTATCATAATAATATAGTTCACACAATAACCGAATCTACTCTACCTACACTCTAATAGTATTGCGCTGGGAAAGATTTTTGAAGGCTTAGCAATATCCTAAATTCGGTATGCACTAGGGTAAGGCAGGTCTGAAAGGTACAGCAACTCGCCAGCCCTACAATTACAAGTTTAGGAGCAACAACTTATTTCTGATGATGAAAACAACATACTAGCCTTTGCAAGCAGAAGTGGTAAAGTGGATAACAATCACACTTCTCAAAATCATGTGCTCGACATGCATATTTATGTTATCATTCAACATAAAGCAGAAATTTTGATAATGACACGTGCAAATTCATAATTCCACACCTGGCTTGTAATCTGAAACTTGGCCAGCTGAGTGAAATCCTAAGTTACCCTATTAGCTGCATCTACTATCCAGTGAATCTGAAACATGAGACTATAAAACATGAGTTATGGGTGAGAGTGGAGTGAGGTTCTACCGATTTAATATCATTTTAGTCTTCTTAATCTGGTAGATCACTTAGTTGTGCAGCACAACTTCTGTAACACCGGTTCCATCCAAAACAAGATCAGTGAATTGCATCCAATGAGGTAATGAAGATGGAGTTACTTATGAGCAGAAGCAGAACCTTTTGAAGCAAGGATCTAAAATGTTATTCACCACAAACTTAAATCGGAGAAAACAATATAACAATAATGCAGAAAAATGTAATCACATTTGCAACCATGAACAAAATCCTATTTCTGGTTTTCTGAAATATAAATAAAAAGATTACTTTGAGATGATTTGGGGGAGAGAAATATATGAAGTAATGCATGATTACTTCAATTATCTTGTTGGCTTCTCCTTATGATAACTAATGATGAAGTTCATTCTGTAATTTGGTCAGTCAACTACTGCTAAAACTAATAATTCTAAAACCTAGGCTGAAATGCACTCAACCACTTCCAACTACAGTGTGTGAACTGTGAACGTGTGATTAATAGACTGAAACTTATGAAGTGCAAAGGAATCACTCTTCTCAACACCTTAATGGTATATTATAAATTCATAACTACTAAATGGCCCAAGTGAAACTAGCCTGCTTGAGCCAGACCTCAAGTCCAAATTGTACTATTTTGTGCATGTGTTGAGTGAGTGAGAAGAGGGAGACTCCTCAACCCATTTTATTTTGTATTCGTGTCATTGCTATTGTAGCACACTCAATACTCTAGTGCCTCACTACCTCTATACACCAATTTAAAACTTCCCTTATTTGAGCTCAATTAGAGTTTTCTATCTTATCACATAGACAGCTATTTCAGTTATTGCTTCTTTTGATGTCCATGAGCTCTACCATATCAACTTCCAAATTTTGGCTGCATTCATGCATGGATTGAACATGATATTTCTTAACTCCCCAATATGCAGTCATATTGCAGGTAAATCTTTCCTTTAGCATACTCTTATGTAAAAATCAAGGTTCACAATCTGAAAGCGGCAAACAATTATCAATAGTTGTTGTTAGAGACATCCTGAGAAGGAATAAAGGATTAAAGCCACCGAACTGTAACCAATCTATCACATTTTGTCCTAAAGACTTTCGCATTGCTTTTAATATTTCATAAACATTCTGACTTCAGACACATTCTTAAAGGTTACAGTCTCATAATTTGATTTGAAGAACTCTTAAGTACTTGTACTACAAATTTTCTACATTCATGATGGAATCAAAGATGAAGAAAGCAAAACACCCTAAACAAATAAATATCCTCAACAGCGTTGCATTTCCTTTATAAGTTAGGAATACATAATGAAACATGAAAGATAGAAGACCAAGACCGGGCATCCTAAATATCCTCAGCTACAGAATAGGAATAAATAGAGTTCATCTGTATGAAGACATTTTACAGCTTACAAGATTTAAGGCATCCTGAGCTTTTGAGTCTTCTGCATGATGACAGGAAGCCTCTGGCTGATGGTGCTTGGATCATTATAAGCAGCAGAATCTGAAGGGTATCCTTTCTGTACCATTTAATTAAACCAATCAATACTCACCGAACAAAAATACTTCAAAACTACAATACCGGATAAGAGAAATTGCATATCATTTTTTTTATCATAACTGAACAAGTTATCAACAAAGAATTCATTATAATTAAGATTAAAAAAAACTTACTGCTGACAAAGCTTTAAATGTAGCTTCTCGCCAGCAGCTTTCTCGAAGAATGACAGGTTTGGTACCATCTCCAAATACACAGTGCATCCTAGTTTCCCTAAGTCTCATGAGCATGCCATCAACTCTAAGCTGTAAAAGAACTAAATCAGAGAGGAATTGTACAGGATACAGAAATAAAAATGTTTTATTAAATGTAACTTCTCTATTATCTATATACAAGGTTTCACTGGAAAACAGATCTTCATGTGGTGCTATGCCTAATTATATGTGGACCATGGAAGACCAACTTACCCAGAAACGCAAGAGAAGAAACCAGCAACTTGGCATGACCCTCTAAAAAAGAAAAAGAAAAAGTACGGGATCAGTCCTTGGAGATCCTGATATATGACACATAATGCAGATCGATTGCATAACAGACGAATAGCAAAACTAATTTAAAACATTACCACTTTTACGGTCAAAAGTGACACTCCACTATCAGCCAATTCATCTTCATACAGGACTACCTGTTGATTGACAATTTACCTTGATCAGTAATATGTTCCAATTGGAGGAAAGGCAATGACATTATCTCTATCAGCTTCTAATTTTTATCTGGGGCTAACCTCATCATAGTAGAGAATAGGCTCTTTTAATGACAGTGCAGTCATATCAATCTTGTCCTCACAATCCTCCCACTGGATACCACAGGTTCCTTCTGAGACTTCAGTTCTTTCACACTGATCATATAAGAGCACAATCAGAAGCTAACCCATTCTATTTTTTGGTTTCATAAGAAATGTAACTGACTAGATCCTAGAAGAACGGTACAGATAAAGGACCTTATTAAAAAAAATGTAGCATGTAGTCATGATCTGTCACCAGACCTTGGATGTAGGTATATGCATTGCATTGACATATCTAACTTCTATAATGCTTCAAACTAGGACACCGAGAGCCAAGCAAAAGGGACTCAAAATTTGGATATAGAAATTTATTTTCATCGTCAAATCAAAAGCATTGTGGAGATAACTTTTCCAATTGGAACTTTGGCTTCAGCCTCCAAAACCGTCTATCTATCACGCACATTATCAATTACTTCCTTAGCTCTACAGATCCACAAAAGAATTCATCAAGTTATGTAATAGCATAAATGTGATAACCTGATCAATGGCATTTTAAACCCTTCCCTGTCTTGTTATTTAGTGTAACACTAATATTCAAATTTAAAATACACTTTAGCCCCACCAGCAAGTCGATAGTGTGTTAAAATTTAGAAGGGCAAAAGCAAATGTTTTTCACACGTCAAGAGAATATCAGTTTGTCGGACATGGATTGAACAATGTAAAACAGGCAATATGAGGATCACATATTCAAATCAACTTAGCATAGAATTTCAGTAAGCAAAAGTACTGACTATCAAAAAAAGAGAGAGATCAAACCTTTCCTGCATCAATCTCAGTTGTTTCACTTCCACAATATGGTGTTGTGAATGTGTAATCATAATCTAGTATCACTTGCTGGGATGGTTTGCTGCAAACTCAGAGACAATTGTAAGGCCCAAGAATAAAAACCTCAATTAAAAATGGCAAGAGGGTTTCCAAC
>JAYMSU010000268.1:0-15629 GCA_036897765.1 Erodium chrysanthum | reverse complement strand
TGTTTTGTCCCCCTCCCGAGAACCTCCTACCAGTCCCAACCACAGCATAGCCGTCTCTTGTTTGGAATCTGTGGTCGGAGGAGGTGTTTGAATGAATCTTGGCATGGAAGACACGGCGAGCTGCAGCAGCCGTGCGTCGCCGCCTCGCCGCCGGAAGCAGAGGCAGAAGGTGGAGGTTTACATGGAGGTGCTCGCCAGGCTCCACGACTCCAACCGCCCTGAGGCCACTCTTCCCGGCTTCGAGGACGAGCTCTGGGACCATTTCCACAAGCTCCCCAACAGGTAGTAGTAGTAGTAGTAGTAGTACGGACACTAAACCCTAGCCTCTCTTTCAATTTTGCTTTCTTTCTAGTGTTGCTGTGTTGAGTGATCACTGAGTTTTGTGGTTAGGTATGCTCTGGATGTGAATGCGGAGAGGGCAGAGGATGTGCTCCTGCACAAGACCTTGCTAAGGATGGCTCATGATCCTGCTACTAGGCCTGCCATTGATGTGCGTCTCGTCCAGGTTCTTACTGCTTTCTTTGCTTTAGGGGCGTTTTGGGTGCCTTTTTCTGTCATCAAAATGTGATTTTGATATGTGCCCTGTTTTGCTGAAAAAGGTTGTAAAAGCTTTGTTTTTTTTTAATTTTTAGAATTTCGTCCTCTCCTTTTATTTCTGCCTGTTTTCCATTAGGTAACCTTTTCCTCAAGCAAATATCTGGAAAATGACATTTCTTACAAAGAACATGGAACATGTTATGTTATCTATCAGCAATAGGAAGTGGAAAACTACAAGAGTAGAAATAAGTTTGGCGAATTTAGTTTTTCACATGTCTCTTTTCTTCAATCATGTCTATAGTATGTCAAAGCCATACACGATTACTCTACTAGTGTAAATTTGTGACTATTGTCTTGTAATAATCATGCTATTATGAATCCTGTTATCTACCAACTGTTGATTTGTTGACCCCAAATTCCTTTTTTATATGTATCATGTTACTTGTAGGGCCTAAGAGTTCTTTCATGGCCAAATGCAGGTTCATTCTACTTTTGATACAAATTGTTGTGGTTTAAGCTCTACAGGAAGAGTGGAAGCTCAGTGCTCTAGTTATTTCAACAAACAGAGGCATGGCCAAGAGTTTTTTTTTTACTAGAGTTGTGCACTTTCATTTTCTCTCATTTATATCTTCATGCCATTTCTCCAGCATCTCTGTTAATTTTTTGTATATTTTTTCAGCATTCATCCACCACCTGCCTTTGGCTTGTCATCTCATCTCGAACTTGAAGTTGACAAATTACATTTGCCTGATGGGAATAGCGCTATGAAGTCAAATCCGCTTATTTATCAGTAATAGTTCTGCCTTTTGTTCTCTAATGTTTGTTTCCGTTGATTCTGGCTTTAACTGTTTGCTGTAACCCGACTTTTATAGTCACAGAATGTGAAATTGCAGTCAACATTATATGCTTGTGTGGTAAAAAATAGAACATATGAGCTGTTCTACTTCTAATAACTATTGCAGCTACTTGCTGCCATTAGTGATGCACTCTTTCTGGGATTGTGCAGGTCAATGTACGAAATTACTATTTCAACAAACGATAAACCAAAGCTCCTCAGTCAGGTATGTAATCTTCATTTTTCTATGATGAGGATGAGAGATATGTGGCTTTGAGTTAGTTCACAGATTTAGATTATAAGGTTCACTTCTTTGTCTGCCCAATAAGTTTTACTGATTAGTCATGCACACCAGACCCTAACTGCTATACTAAATAAATATATTAAATGTTCATCAGTTTTTGAATTTACATTTCGTAAATGTTGCGGCTATAATTGTACCTTGTAAACATTTTTTTTAATTTCTCATTGTATTTATCCTTTTCAGTTGACTTGTTTGCTGTCTGATGTTGGGTTGAACATTCAAGAAGCTCATGCTTTTTCCACAACAGATGGCTACTCCTTGGATGTCTTTCTTGTGGATGGTTGGGCACTTGAGGTACATTTCTCATATATCTGTTTTGGCAAATGTTTCTGTTTGTCATCATCACATATTTATTAATATAGTCACTTTGTTTCTCTTAAATTTATGTTATGTAAGGACTTGAATTTGTGTCTCTCCCATAGATTCAATTAAAAAAAACTAACTTACTTGGACCTTCAACATGTATAGGAGACTGAGCAGCTCAGAAATGTATTGATTAAGGAAATACCAAAAGTTGAGGTAGAGCTCCCTTTACATTTGCTTCATTACAATTGCAATTATCGATTCACTATTGAACGCCATCACAAGTCTTTAAATGTCGATAAAAAAAAATGCAGAAAACATTTAAAAATAAAATTCTTGATACTCGCATATTTAGAGAGGTTGGTAAGAGTATTAATTTATGAATTTTGACTGTACCGCAGAAGCATCGGTTAAAAAATCATGTAATTTCTGCATTTGGAAAGCCTGAGCAAGTTCGAGACAAGCTGATCTCTCATCATGTAAACATGTGTGCTGATGTGTGGGAGATTGATGTGAGCCTATTGAAATTTGAGAGGAACATTGCATCCGGATCATATGGTGATTTGTGAGTTTCATCATCTTTAGAATCTGAGACTCATGGTGTTTATGTATGATTTCTCTTTAATTGGTATAGTTTTGTTGGCAAAGGTATAAAGGTACTTTCCATAGTCAAGATGTGGCTATCAAAGTCCTTAGGGCTGAGCAGATGCATGACAATATGCACAAGGACTTCGCTCAAGAAGTTTATATAATGAGGTATTACATTATGTAATAAGTACTGATATTTGTAGTCTAATTTATACCTACACAGCCTCTTTAAAGTATTTTGCTGAAACTTTTAGGAAAATCAGACACAAGAATGTAGTTCAATTCATTGGTGCATGTACCAGACCTCCAAGCTTGTGTATTGTGACTGGTAATTTAAGTAACTTCCTTTTAATTATATGACTATTGCTTCTAGGACATGACTTCGATTTTAAATTTCTTTTTGCTTCAGAATTTATGTCAGGTGGAAGTGTATATGACTTTCTGCATAAGCGGAAGGGTGTTTTTGACCTTTCATCTGTACTCAGAATAGCGATCAACGTATCCAAAGGGATGAACTACTTGCATCAGAATAATATAATCCATAGAGATCTCAAAGCCGCCAATCTTTTGATGGATGAAAATGAAGTAGGCTACAAGTCGCCAATCTTTATCATCTAATTCGGTCCTTTTATTTTATTTCACTATTTTATGGTCAAAGGGCTACAAGTACATATAATATTGTAACGGGTCTGTGTAACAGGCTGTTAAGATTGCTGATTTTGGTGTTGCTAGAGTGCAAGCTCAGTCCGGTGTTATGACTGCTGAAACAGGATCATATCGCTGGATGGCTCCAGAGGTTAATACATATATCTGATGATTTAGACATGTCTAGTTATTACATTCTAAATTAATTTTTGAATGTCTTGAGTTGTAATATATTGTTGTCATGTGATCTGAAACAGGTTATTGAACACAAACAATACGATCACAAAGCTGATATTTTCAGTTTCGGTATTGTTCTGTGGGAGATACTTACGGGAAAGGTAATGCTGTGTATCATTTTTATGTTGTGCATAGTCATTTGATTAGTATATACCAAACTCATTTGTGTCATGACTGATTTGTCAGCTTCCATACGAAAACTTGACGCCTATACAAGCAGTGGTCGGTGTAGTCCGTGAGGTAAGCAATAGGCTTTATATTTCTTCGCTATCAAGCAATATAAATTCTGAATTCTGAGTCTTGCTTCATTCATTTCAGGGTCTAAGGCCTACAATCCCAAGCAATGCTCATCCAGAGTTTGTGGAATTGCTTGAGAGATGCTGGCAGCAAGACCCATCTTTGAGACCCGAATTCTCTGAAATTATTGGGATCTTGCAGCAACAATCAAGCAAGGTACGATGATCAATTATGCATGTGTAGGTCACTGTCCCAGAATGTAAGCAACTATGAGTTATATAAATGGGCTTCAAATGTAAACTATTATATAGGCCTTGACACAATGTTGTTCATTGGAGTAAATATAGTTAGTGTCTGACTGTACATCAATTTTCACATGAACTCAAACTCCAGTCACTTCCATACTCTGTCTCAGCTTCAAGTTCTCTTTGTACTCTTTCAGCTCCCTCTTGTATCTTTCCTTGTCTTTCTGCCCAATGTTCTGATAAACCTACACAACAAAAAACTACTGTCAAGAATGTTTGGAACATAACATACATACAAAAGGAAAAGGGCACAAATATATATGCAAGTACTGTTCTTTCTTCTGGGCTGAGGCTGCTCCAGGACTGGCCTATCATTTTTGTGAACTCCCTCTCTCGATTTGGGTACTGAGACTTGAGCTTGAAATGCTTCTCAGCAAAATAGAAATTGTATCCACTCCTGTTGGGTTTTGGGTAGCTAGGGTCTCTTCCTCTTCTGTTTCTTCTCCTCCTACCAGAGCGGGCGGGTTTTGGAGTGTAGGGTACAATGGCATAAGTAGACTGAGGAACTGGGGTAGTAGATGCTCCTCTGTTTTGCTCCTCAGGATGGTATAGGACTCCACTAAGAGTCTCCGAGCCAAGTTTCACAGTAACCAAATAGCCACAATCAAATTTGCCATCAATAGTTCCTACAGCTACAAAAATGAAACAAACAAAAAAAACTTACCATATGCTATTTCAAAAGAACAAGCCAAGCTAATTCAATTTATCTCCAAATCTTCGTTTGTTTCAATATTTAACGTACTTCCAATGTGCCATTAAAGAAATATGCTATAGAATGTAAGAATAAGGGCCACATACTGCAGACATTGAAAGATAAATGTAGTGGGGACCTCGGAAAGAAGCCCGAAGTTGAAATCTACCGAGTATGGTACAGATATACAGAATTAAAATAGAGTATATATATCAGGTTCAATAACAAACACATAGCATTAATTCACAAGTATGAGTGTGACAAATAATATCATAAGTGCATAAATAATGTGGCCAAGAATGTAATCAAGTATGTATGGTGCAGGTGGTTCAAGGTCACTTTATCTTCTAAATTTCTGTTTAATTCAGATTTGAAAATGGAAAAAAAACTTACCTTCCATAGGTAGGTCAGGACAAGCTCTTATCTTTTGAGGGGAATATTCCACAAGAGCCATTTCAGGCCTGCATGAAGATTGACTAACAGGAGATGCTGCAACTGCACAAACACAGTGCAAAGGAACTCAACAAAAAAAGAAGCAGAAAGTTCAAAGCTTGAAGTACAATCTCTGAACAAAGTCTAACCTGATGGAGTTGACAGAGGGCCTTTTGCATTGAAGAAGTAGACCTGTTCATAGTGATAGAGAAGAGTAGAGTAGTGCTTCCTCAGCACATAGGAAGCACTTGTTGTTGTGGGAGAGAAGTTGAACACATTACCTACTTCCCTCCATTTCTTCTCTGCAACTACCTGTTCATCAATGGAGGTGTTAATCAAAGTTCATCTCTCTCATTAGGAGATGAAATTGGTTAATGGGTGACAAATTTTAAAGCCTTAACCTTCTCATAGCCACCCCTTTTGGTGGCCTCAACATAAAGAACGTGCAAATCCAGTTCCTTCCCTCCAATCACAGGAATCCTTCACAAATCACCAAACAAATAAAGTAAAGATTCAAACTTTACCAATACCCATGATGAGGAAATGAATCACAGAGTGCTATATATCAGTAAAGATTCAAACTTTACCAATACCCACGTCTGAAAAATACCCATAGCCTTGGAAAACAATGAGAAAGAGTGGGTTTGTATAGCTTACATGAATTTGGAGCCCATGACGAAATGGAAGCGGCGGAGAGAGTCCCAGAAAGCAACAGAGTCGTGGACAACATGCTGGTGAGAGGATACAGGACTAGGATAGTGCTTACCGGTGAAGGGGGTGAGTCCCTGAGCCGGCGACATTGAGTTGACGACGGCCGGAATAGTCGCCGGAAAGCAGGGAACTGAAATGGGGGAGTGGTAAGTGAGAGAATAGAAGAGGTGAGATTGAAATAATAAATGGAAATAGAAAGGAGAGTGGTGGAAGGCGTGAGAAGGTTAACGGTTACGCAAATTTGGATTGGAGCTATGTAATGTAATGCAATTTGAATCTGGGGAAGCACAGAGCCAAAACAGAGGAAAAAGGCCAATGGGAAAGCTAGGCTTATTGGTGTTTTGCATTAAATGGTTGTGTGTTGTGTGTTGGGTCATTCGAAAGCTGAGTGAAAAGTGACAGGTCTGTTGAGTTGAGTACTTGGAGATTTGGTCAGGAAGGTCAAGCCCCAAGGCATGTCAACCAAGATCTCTCTATGCCAACTGTACTGTGAAAGGTTCAAATCAAATCACTCTCCCTCTCTCTCTCTCTCTCTCTCTATCAATCAATGATGTTATGTTACTACTCTACTCTGACAGAGTAGGAGGAAGAGGAAAAGGAAATCAAACGATTCAAACCCCAGTAGACACTAGACAGCAGTGGTTATGTTAGGAGAATCCAATTCCAGTTGGGCTCCTATATCCGTTGAGTAACACAAAACAATCCCTTGGGTTTTAAGGTGTAGTGCTCTTATTTATTGCAGCTTCACCTTCCAACTTTAATTACACATTGCCTCAAGATTCTTCTCTCATAAATGTACTTGGAGCATGGACCTGGTGTCGTCATGATATCATAGGACCGACTTTCAATAAGTTCATTCATACCTGGTTACAATTACAAACGACTTATTATGGGCTTAATTGTTTGTTGAACAAGTAAAGCAGCCCAGCAATAGAATACATGCAAAGGATTACGACTTCAATTCATAAGTCATCATCTTGTCCATTAGTTCTCTAACAACTTGTTATCGAACTCAATATGAATGCAAGTCTGTTCAAAGGAGTAAAGTAGGAACCAATCATAAATTTGACTATTTCATTCATCGGACATCTGCAAATTGTTTTCTGAGACTTATAACAAGTAATCAAACTTAAACATTATTGTGGGATAGGAAAGATGTGGAACGGATTGTTTGAGATAGTCAAATAATATTATGTACTGAAATTGTAGGGCTTTACCCTTTGTTAAAGGGAGCCCTTCCAAATATTATCAAGGGCCCAGAGTTTTACCCCTCGGCCCAAGATGAGGATAAATTGGGTAAAGTTTTCAACTTGCAATTGACGCGCCTCAGTAAAACGTCACTGGCTGCGTCATTGCCCCAAGCGCAAAGGATGCTTTCACCTGTTCCGGCCCTTTCCTTTTTATACACACAGTAATATGCCGGTGGTTTCTTCTCTTCCGATGTGGGATTTGCAATCAATCAGAAGAAATAACCGACTTCCTACAATCCAGTATGAATCATCCCAAGATATTCATTAAACAGCACAATATAAAGAAATAACCGACTTCCCACAATCCAATAGGAATCATCCCAAGATATTCATTCAACGGCACAATATAAGAAGACACTTGGCTTTGAATAACAATTATAGACCAAAAAGAAAACAAAGCAAAGGTGAAATCAAGTATAATTCTCAACAATATAAAGAGACGATACATCATGACTTAACAAGCAGACATCAAATTGCCTTGCAATAATGCAGCCTTTGGAAGACCATTAACAATTACTGACAAGTATGTAACATCTATCCACTACAGATCAATGGTCAGACTCCTATAAGTAGACAAATATAATCTAAATGCAGACCTCATTCTTCTCTATAGTATCTAAAACATGTTAAAAGATTCTATTTGTAATAGTTGGTATATAGTAATATAGATAAGTAGAAGAAAGCACATACATCTTCATCACTTTCTTCTGTCTGCAAGACAATTTACTCCACAATTGTGTCATCTTCATCACTTTTCCTGCCTTCCTTGATATTCACCAATTGATCAGCTCTCCCATCCACTGTAATTTTCTCCACTTTGTCGGCTTTGCCGTCAGTGACGGCTCTATTTCCAGCCACAAGACCTAAATCTGGATAATTTTGGTGGTTTAATGAGTGCAGCCAGAGAGCAATTACACCATTCTTATGTTCTGTTTCAGCGATGTGGGTATAAATATGCTTTATCTTGAAGTCTTCTGCTTCTTCTGCATAATCCTTCATAGATAGCTCTTCATGAGAGTCCTTCCACTTCTTGTTATACGACGAAAAAAGACATTCGTCCAAGTACAAGCCAACCTCTGGGGCAGTAGGCACTTTTATGTTAACATCCCTGACATTTTACAATTCTAGTTGTAAGTATTAACAAAACAAATTTCACTTCTTGAGAAGAAATCACAATACCAAAAGCACTTACTTCTGTAGAGCAGTTTCCATCAATGACTCAGGAGCACAACCCCTCATGACTGCCACAGCAAGCCCCATCATCTTATGGATTTGATGAAGCATGAAGCTCTGTCCAGTAACTTCACACTTGACAAAATCAATGCCATTGATAGTAACTGCATTGCTTGCATCAAATGAAATGATGTAGCGCCTAGCAGCTGGATCCTCGGCTTTTGTTCTGGTGGTGAAGTTATGGAAATTGTGACTCCCCACGTATTTGTTCAGTATTCTATTGAACCTTTCTCTCTCTTCCTCACCATAAAGAAACTGATTTTGCTTCACATCATTCCGTTTGTCAGCTTTCACTTCCAGTGACTCGCAATCCACATTCTCTGGAGCAATCTTAATGGACTCAGAATTTGAATAATTCATATTGTTTACCTCAGTCTCCACAATACATTCTTCAGTGTTCAACAAAACGCCTGAACTAACTGTACTTTCAGAGTTGAAACCAGAATCAACTTCAAAGCAATTCCTAGAATCTAGAGAAGTTTTTACATCAAAACTGCTCTTACCCATATCACCTACAGTCTTAAGCCATCTATCAGAACAATCCAAACACTTAACAAGCTCGGTATTGGATCCAAAACTAGCCATTGGGCTACTATGACAAGTCGGGTCCAAAGCAAACACAGGAATCAGATACACATACCTCCTCCGGTCACATAACTTCTGGGAGCTAAACGAACCCGTCACGCGCTTGTGCCCAAAAATTCGTATCTGGGCAGGAAGGATCGAATTGAGCCGCTCGTCGAGTCCCGGAGGGTCAATGTAGAAGCGGCCGGAGACGACCTGGCCGATGGCGCTGACGCCCTTATCGGTGCGGGCGGAGCGGGACCAGTCATAGCGGTTGGGGATGCCTCGGTCCTGGTCTGGGACGGCTCCGGCGAGGAAGAGGGCTTCTTCGAGCTCGCCCTCGATGGTTTTGGCGCCGGGATTCTTCTGCATCCCCTGGTAGCCCACGCCGCAGTAGCCGAAGAATATGGCGATCTTGCTGCGCTTGCGCTTTGGCTTCCACGTGGCTCCGTTTTTGGTGGCGGCCTCGTCGCCGGAAATGGATGGTGTTTTGAGCTTTTTGGGTGGTGGTTCCACCTGATGCGGCGGCGGCAGAGGTGAGGTATCCATTTTCAGGTGTGGAGATGGAGAGAGGCCGATTATCACAGAAGCGGGGTTTTTATCTAAAGCCCATAAGATAAGTGGGCCGTAGAAGGAGAAGAGAGTGGAGAGGCCCAAAACTCACCACTATTAAAGAGTGATTTGACTTCATCAACTCACACCGTTGAAGTCACATCGTCAAGAAAGAAACAAAAGGCCCAAATAGTTTCGCGCCTTAAGCCCTAAGAAATCTTCCATTACGCTAACCATGGCGTAATGGAAGATTTCCTCTTATAAATAGACACTGAAGAAGCCAAGATCATACCTGGGCTGCGATAGCTTTTCTCCTGAAACTTCAGCTGCGGTATGCTACTTCATTTCTATCTTCAAGGTTTTGGGGTTTTATTTGGAATGTGTTTTATCTCTAATATGTGTCATTAGTTACTCCTCCTCGATTAAATTTTGGAATGGTTCCTTCATGTGCTTTCCAGTTCATGATTTCAAGAAATTTAAATAGAGCTACATATATTTATCTGGGATTGAGATCATTGACTTTATATCTAGCTTTACGCTTCGTCATAATTAACCAGAAAATGCTTCTTATGATATTCCATTCGTACCAAAATGAGTCTCACATTTCTAGCATGAAAATTAGTTATGCACCAAGTATCAATTAAGAACTCAAAGGACTAATAAGCGAGCTGATTCATTATTATTTGTGGCCAAGGATAAGGATAGTTGTTACATGTCTCTTAATCTTTTTGTTTTCTGAATGGAGGATAATGTTCATAGTTGGTTGTGGATGTAGGATACTTCTTTGAGTCCCATCTTCTTCGCTTATTTTGGAGAATTTCCACCTGATCTGATATGGGTTATCTGGGTGATGTATGTTACAATAGATTTTGATGATTTTTAGGTCATTTTACCCCTGAAAACTGTCTACTCTTTCTTTTGAGTGACGGACTAATTTCATGTTTGTTCAGATGCAGGGTTGTGATGACCAGCAGGTTGACCTTGGTATCCCCCTTTTCTCCTTGTTGATACATGTTTTGCATTCTGTTCATATTAGTATTTCTTATTAATAGTTGCGAAGCATATGCACATAATCAGGGATAGTAAAAGTTATACTATAAATTTGTAAGTGATCCTAAAAAATTCTTTTGGGTTGGTCTGCAGCTGCAAAGATTCGCAGTGGAAGAGAAATCCTCATACAGGTATATTTCGAAGAGATAATTTCATTTGAAAAGGATACCTTCTAGCTAATTTTTATTTATGAAATGTTATCTATTAAGAACGAGTCTTGACCTTAAGTTTATAAGATTTTTCATGTAATTTGTTGATCTAACTAAAACTTCATTCAACAGGCTTTCAACTGGGAGTCTCATAAACACGATTGGTGGAAGAAATTAGACAGGAAGGTTCCAGATATTGCAAAATCTGGGTTCACATCAGCATGGTTGCCACCTCCAACTCATTCCTTCTCACCTGAAGGTTTGAAGTTTCTTCCTATTTTTCTCTTACATTTCATCTGCCTACAATGAATGAATAATTTATTCCATTACAGGCTATCTTCCACAAAACCTTTATTCCCTCAACTCTAAATATGGGTCTGAGCACCTCTTAAAAGCTTTGCTTCAAAAAATGAAAGAACATAAAGTTAGAGCAATGGCTGATATAGTGATCAACCATCGCATTGGGACTACACAAGGACATGGAGGAGCGTACAATCGTTATGATGGAATTCCAATATCATGGGATGAACATGCCGTTACATCTTGTACTGGTGGATTGGTACTGGTTTTATCATAGTCCATTTAGTTTCATCATTTCTTTGTATTTAACTATGTGATCTTGACAATTAAAGTACATTTCAGGGTAATCGAAGCACAGGGGATAACTTCAATGGGGTTCCAAATATTGATCACAGCCAACAATTTGTTAGAAAAGACATTATCGCATGGCTCCAGTGGCTACGCGGTGTTGGCTTCCAGGATTTCCGTTTTGATTTTGCCAGAGGGTGAGTTTTATATTGCGCTTATGGTTCTTTCTTTTAATATTAAATGCTTTTCGTTGCTGTCCAATAATATTATTTTTGTATGATGCTACATTTAGTTACTCAGCCAAATATGTGAAAGAATACATTGAGGGAGCAAAACCGATATTTTCAGTAGGGGAGTATTGGGATTCTTGCAATTATGGGCACGGCTTGGAATACAACCAAGGTATTATATTCTGTTTATGCTTGCATGACAAATAATGACAATCTGGATTTTGAGCATGCTGGAAATACTTTTGTATCCATATTTATATTATATTTCTATCATCATTATTAATTAAAATAAAAACAAGTACTGATTTGTTAAGTTTTTCCTTTCATTTCTTTATCCTGATTATCCCAAGATCTAATCGTACCATAGAAGTTTCTTATTCATTGGCTAATTCTTGGTCCTAAGATGACTGCTATTGGTTATTTATTTCCCAAATTGTATCTGCAGATAGCCACAGACAACGGATCATCAATTGGATTGATGGCACAGGGCAGCTGTCAACTGCATTTGACTTCACAACAAAAGGAATTCTTCAGGTAATTATATGTTTTATATTGACTATGAATAATTAACCATGGCCTGTTGGTTGTTTTAAAATTCAACATTTTTCAGGAAGCTGTTAAAGGACAATACTGGCGTCTACGTGACCCTCAAGGGAAGCCTCCTGGTGTAATCGGCGGGTGGCCTTCAAGGGCAGTCACTTTTCTTGATAATCATGACACAGGCTCAACTCAGGTGGCTGATATATCTTTGTTGTTTTTTGGTATTTTCTTGATATCGGAAATTGATATGGTATTGGTCTTTTGGCATATCAATGATTCATATATTTTAAGCTTTGGTCACTGGAAAAAAATAACTGGCTTACTCTTGCAGGCTCATTGGCCCTTCCCTTCTAATCATATTATGGAGGTACTTATTATTTGCATAAGTTGAATTACCTGCATTTCCCAGATGAATTAGAGTCATGATATCAATTTTGTTCCATTTCGAAGGACATGTGAGACATACATACATCAAAATCTTTATCTCTGTTCTTGCTACTGGCTTGGAATGATGAGTCCATCATAATATTGTGCAGGGTTATGCATACATACTGACTCATCCAGGAACACCATCGGTTTTCTACGACCATTTTTTCGACTGGGGAAATTCCATTCATGATCAAATTGTGAAACTGGTAAGCTAATATAACTCATTGAGTTGGCTGTTGGCATAAAAAGAAAGAAAAATGATTGAATTGGCTGCTGCAGATTGAGATTCGTAAGCGTCAAGATATACACAGTCGATCTGGTATCAGGATTGTGGAAGCTCAGCCAAACCTCTACTCGGCCATGGTTGGGGACAAAGTGTGCATCAAACTTGGGGATGGTTCCTGGTCCCCCGCCGCCAGGGACTGGGCCCTTGCCGCCAGTGGCCACAGATATGCAGTCTGGGAAAAGAAGCAGTGAACCTCGTATCTTATACTATATAAGAAAAATAATCTTATCTTCCTACAAGAGAAGAGCTGATATGGTACTGTACTGTATTCTAGGACTAAAATAGCTGATATGGCACTGTACTGTATTCTAGGACTAAAATGATTAATGATATGCCACGGTGTTTCAATTCAATTACTTTTCAATTCGAGTTCAACCTCTTAAATGTGTTCGTGTCTAAATCAAATTAGAAATCTTCCTTCGATTTTGGTTCAAACCCGCAGCATATTCACATTCACTTGGGCTATATAAACACCCATTTTCCTCCGCCTTCCCTTGTCGCTATCAATCTCCTTTTCTCTTCTTCTTCGGCAATAAACAAACAGCAAAAATGGGTTCACCTCTGCAGTACCCACTTGCTCGGCGAGACCAATCTGTCGTTGACGACTACCATGGCGTTAAGGTCTCTGACCCCTACAGATGGTAATTGCTAAATCCCCTTTCAGTTACTCTTTACTTTCAGCTGTGAGATTCATCGGAATTTTTTATTCTCTGGGCAAAACTGTTAGTAGTCGGATAAAAGTTGGAACTTTGCTTGTTGGGTGCGATTAGGCTTGAAGATCCAGATTCGGAGGAAACGAAAGACTTTGTGCAGACGCAGGTGAAACTGACTGATTCGGTGCTTGCAACTTGCGATGTCAGAGACAAGCTTAAAGATAAAATTACCAAGCTTTTTGATCACCCCCGTTATGAAGCCCCTTCCAAGAGAGCCGACAAGTATTTTTACTTCCACAACACTGGACTCCAAGCACAGGATTTGCTGTATGTGCAGGTATGTTGTGTAGTGTGGTATTATGGAGAGGTTTTTCCTTTTGTTTGGATCGGTGATTCATGGGTTCTCTTTGGTTTGTGTTTCCCTTTTTATTGCATTATGTTTTTCAGGATAGTTTGGAGGGAGAAGCTGAGGTTTTGCTTGATCCAAATGGTCTGAGTGATGATGGGACTGTTGCTTTGAACACCCTTAGTGTTAGCAAGGATGGCAAGTACTTGGCATATGCAATCAGCTCAAGTGGCAGTGACTGGGTGACCATCAAAGTAATGGGGATTGAGGATAAGAAAGTAGAACCTGATACCATATCATGGGTGGGTATCCTTTTGTTTTTACCTTCATTACTTATCTTGCTTCAATCTCTGGCCTATAATTGTTAACTTACCATATGTGTCTCTGCTTCAGGCTAAGTTTACAAGCATTAGTTGGACCCATGATCACAAAGGATTTTTCTATTGCCGATATCCAGAACCCAAGTAAGTAATAGTTGTTTTGTTTTTGTGATAGGCTGGCAGTGAAATTTCTAACTTTGTTTTTCTGACGGTCTATGTTTTGAATTAGTTCTCTTCCCTAGGGCATTATACATATGAGAGCTATTTGGGAACTTTAAATTTAAGGGTATTTAATTTTACAAAATTTGTAAAACAAGATGAGAGAAACAGAATTTTGCTTTCCCACATTTGTCTTAAGTTAAGGTATAGATTTGCTTGAAATATTAGTAGAAGGATTCACTTTCATCCTATCCAGAACTGATGTGGAGTGTATTTTAGCTTGAACTTTGGCCCGAATTTGAGTTTGTATAGCCTGCAAGTTGAACTAATTCTTATGGCTCTGTTCTGTAGAGAGGGAGAAAACATAGATGCTGGGACTGAAACCAATTCCAATCTATATCATGAGCTGTACTATCATATATTGGGTACTGATCAGTCTGAAGATATTTTATGCTGGAAAGATCTTGAAAACCCTAAATACATGTTTGGAGCTAGTGTGACAGATGATGGAAAGGTAAATCACTCTTCACTTGCTTAATTTACAGGGGTAGAGTCGTATGCCTTTATCGAAACTAAATTAATCCCCAAACCTACAAATGAGATTCAGTATGGGCACACATGTTCTTTTTGCACAAGTGCATTTGTGTACATGAATGCTAATTTTGTCTAGTTGCTGGTGCAACCCGATTCTTGGATTACTAATGCTTTACATAAAGAGGTTCAGATCATATGAATGTTGGAACTGAATCAACCTGTTGTGTTGTTATGCAGTATCTTGTTATGTCTATCTCAGAGAGTTGTGACCCAGTTAACAAAGTTTATTACTGTGACTTGTCTGCACTTCCTGAGGGGCTTGGAGGATTCAAGGGTAGAAATGAGATGCTTCCCTTTATTAAGTTGGTTGATACATTTGATGCACAGTACGCAGATATTGCAAACGACGACACAGTGTTTACTTTTCTGACCAATAAGGATGCTCCAAAGTATAAGTTAGTCCGGGTAGATCTCAAGAAACCAACCGAATGGACTGAAGTTCTCCCAGAATCTGAAAGAGATGTGCTTGAATCAGCTCTTGCTGTTAATGGAAACCAAATGATTGTTAGCTACTTGAGTGATGTGAAGTATGTTGTGCAGATAAGGGACTTGAGGACAGGCTCTTTAGTGCATCAATTACCCATTGACATTGGTTCAGTAACTGGGATCTCTGCTCGACGAGAAGATAGTCTAGTTTTTATTAAATTCACTAGCTTCCTTACTCCTGGTATCATCTATCAGTGTGACTTAGCGAAAGAGGTTCCTGAGATGAAGATATTCCGTGAAATTAGTGTTCCTGGATTCGATAGGTCACAGTTCCAGGTTGATCAGGTACTTGTTTTATTTGCCTTCTGTTGATTAATCTAAGCAGATTGTTCAACCTTCACGCTAAATCATTTTATTTTCTATCATTACAATAAC
>JAYMSU010000267.1:0-15635 GCA_036897765.1 Erodium chrysanthum | reverse complement strand
CAATAGAGAACCTGGCCGATCACCTGGCTGACCCAGTCAGCAACAATGCTTGGGCCTTTGCCACCAACTTTGTCCCTGGAAAGTGAGCTGTGGACTGAGAGATTGACTGATACTTGTTTCCATTTATGCTTTGTGTCCTGTTTTATGTAACCATGATGCGAATTTTTATGACCCCACCAATGCAAAATCTGTTTTTTATGTCACTGTGATGAAACTTTACCTTCCACTGCACTTCCCATGAATCTTTGGTGCTTGTTGATGCATGAATCAGCCAGGCATTGGTAATCCAAGAAACTAGGTTTCTCTGAGTGATTTGGTCGAACAGCTTGAGGGAACTCTTGTTCTGAAAATATACCTTCCAATGCAGTTTGCAGCACTCTCTGGCAAGACACTGGTAATCCTGTACACTATATTTCTTTAATCGAACAGTTTCAGGACATTTTCTACATTAACAAGCACAACCACAGTTCATATATAAACATTACTGAAGATGAAAATGCTGGTTACTTGTATTTGTAACACTAGTTATTCTCTAATTTAGCACGAAAGTAACTAGATATAGATGACATAAAAGTTGGATTTACTTTTGCATCAATAAGAAATTGAGAGAGATTGGATTAAGGATGATTCGGTCATATTTGATTCATGCTTGTGTCTGAGATCACTCTGGTTTTCCCAATGAATTGAAGAGGTTGAACAAACCACTCAAATACAAGATTAAAGCCATTTTTTCAAACAATAAAAAGCTTCATATACACAATGCCTCCAAAATAATATCCGGGCTACTAATGGTGTGCTAGCGAGTTCTGGGATGTCTGTGGTTTAAGAGCGAGGACAACGAAGCTAAAACATCTACGCTAACGTTTTTGCTCTCAAGTTTTGGGTCATTTTTGAGGGGGAAATGATTTATACGACTCTTCGTGGAGAGCTAACATCTGACGCCGGCTCTATAATGTAAGACCAATCTTTCTGTGACACATGCCAGATGAACGAGATGTTTGTTTTTTTATTGGTTGAAATGGTATTGCGCTGACGTTACCATTGGACACCCAGAATATTGCCATCAACACAAGACTTTTCTTCTCCTAGATCTGACTCTACGTCATCCTACGTGACCAACGCTAATATATCTATTAAAGCAAAATCTTCCCTATCGGATAGAAAATTCATAACAATTTATAATGTATCTAGTTGTTATGGTCAATTTATCTATCTCACTATCGGATAGAGAATTCATAATATACCTAATAATCAACTGGTTCTTGAAACCGTAAGTAAAATAGTGAAATTTAGCAATTCACGATACAAGTGAGTTAAATATGGAAATAGAGTAGCGACAAATATTCAAGTAATTTAGCTATTTGGAGTAAGGGTCCAACGTTGTTTGTGGAAGTGAAGATACAATTAAGGTAACGAACCTACCAATATAAATTACGCATACTCCAACATATGTACCATATACAGTTTTGCTTTCCCTAGATAGCTTTGCGTTACAAGATTATTTTCTTTCAATTTTTTTTAGCAATATCGAATTCGATTCTTCGTTTTTGTATTATCATTATCTCGAATAAACCCGAAATGGCTCTACGGAGGTTGATTCCCGTCTTGCTGGTCGTTTACATTTCTTGTTTGCATCGTTGTGTCACCGGAGTGCCTCAAGTTCCTTGTTTTTTCATCTTCGGAGACTCGTTATCCGATTGTGGCACGAACAATCTCCTCCCGACACTGGCAAAATCTGTTTATCCCCCGTACGGTTGCGATTTCTCTATGGGGCCAAGCGGAAGGTTCACGAATGGTCGCACCATAGTTGACGTATTTGGTATGAATATTTTTTGTCCTACGTCTAAGGAATTTGTAATATATTTCGTAATTTGTTTCAGTATTCATCGTGTTCTTGAATATGACTCTAAAATATATTCATAACACTTGGTACAAAGAATGATACATATATTCTTGTAATAAACTTCTCTTTTAAACATACAATATATACAACTATTCTTTAATGATTATTAACATATTTTTATACAAGCTTCACATTTTTTCTAATTAACATAGTTACAATTTCTTGGTGCAGCTCAGGAACTGGGTTATGATGTGTTAGTTCCCACCTTCACATCAAGACTAACATCAGCGAATAGGGATATATTACTAGGTCTAAATTACGCATCGGGCGCATCAGGAATTAGGGAAGAAACCGGAAAGAATGCGGTGAATAGAATTACATTTCGTGCACATTTATACGCACACATATGTTTATAGTCGAACCCTAAAATGTATGTTCTCTCTGCAGGGTTATCATGTTGGCATGGACAAGCAATTAGAGGCGCATAATGGCACAGTCGATCGAATCTCCCAAATGTTAGGAAATCCGGAAGAAGCAAAAAAACACTTAAACAAGTGCTTATATTCTGTGGGAATCGGTAGTAACGATTACCTTAACAATTACCTACTACCCAAATTATTCAAGACGAGCAAACAATATTCGCCGGAGCAATATGCTGAAGCCCTAGCCAACCAGTATGCCAGCCAATTGCAGGTTATTTATGACTATAACATACCGTGCAAGGAAACTATAAAACTTTTTGTCAGATCCTGTGAAATGTGTAAAAGTATACAGTTTCCAACAAAATGTGTTATAGGTTCCAACAAAAACGATGATACATATACAGAATGTTTACCCGTATACGTTACCATGCAGACGTTGCACAATTACGGAGCGAGGAAGTTTGTCATAATTGGTCTGGCAGCCATAGGCTGCATTCCAGTTTATACAAAGAAAATGCCAAATGGGATATGTGATGAGAAAATCAATAGCGCAGTCCAACTCTTCAACCAAAGACTTGTAAATGTTGTAGATGATTTAAACAAGAAATTACCCGATTCAAGATTCATTTACATCAACATCACGGGGATGTCAACGCCTGAAGAAATTCAAAAAGACGGTGAGAAGTCGATTATACATAATTTATTGCATTTTTTTGTGTATAATGAGGCCTCCACCCATCAGATCAAACTTTTGGATTGGATCGGGCTTTTACACCGCAACCCTAATACACTTAACATATGCTGATATGCATATATATATATATGATCTCATTTCTTGCATCAACTGCATATTTGTATGTATGTTGAATTGTATGACATATTTCAGGATTCGAAAATGTGAAAGATCCGTGCTGCAAAGTAGGCATTTCCGGGCTTTGCCTTCCTCTATCAACGCCGTGCGACAATAGGGCTAAATATTTTTACTGGGACGCGTATCATCCGACCGATGCTGTGAACGTAATTGCTGGAAAACTTGCATTCAACACCACGAATCCAAACTTTGTTCATCCTTACAATATCAAGCAATTACTTCAGGAGCAAATCTAAGTATACATATATCGAATCTCAGCACAGCTTTTACAAGGAACCCTAGCCAGCTGATCAAACTGGCATTGTGTGTGTAACTATATATAATGTAATTACTATGTATAATAAGATTATGTGTATGTATCAAGATTAATGAATTTTGGAGTTCAGATTCAGTACACCGCCGGACTCTCAGCTGACCCCGAGACCTTTTCCAAGAACAGAGAGCTTGAGGTCATCCACTGCAGATGGGCAATGCTTGGGGCTCTAGGATGTGTCTTCCCCGAGCTCTTGGCTCGCAATGGTGTCAAGTTTGGTGAAGCAGTGTGGTTCAAGGCCGGTGCTCAGATCTTCAGTGAGGGTGGCTTGGACTAGCTGATGACCCAGAGGCTTTTGCAGAGCTAAAGGTGAAGGAGATCAAGAATGGAAGGCTTGTATGTTCGGGTTCTTTGTTCAGGCCATTGTCAGCAACAATGCTTGGGCATTTGCCACCAACTTTGTCCCCGGAAAGTGATGTAATTTAATGCAATGTAATTCCTGAACTTGAACTTTGAATACTTACCTTTCACTGCACTTCTGAATCTCTGATATAAGCACAACAATGTACCCAAGATTCATTAAGTAATTTGTATTTCCAACTGGATCATAAACATCTCAACCATATACAACACTAAAAAGATCAGGCAAACTGTGATGGACCCAATAAATTGTCATCTTCTACTTAAGTTGTTAGAATTATATATCTTCAATCCACAAATTAGAGGGATTCAGTCCTCTATTATTAGCTTTGACAATTGTATTCAAATGATGATTTGGGAATGAGAATAGATATCACATATCTCAATTACAGTTACTCTTGAGGACTTGCTTTCTCTCTATTGTGTAGTATGTTCTTTGTCTTGCCAGGATTAAAAAGAAGGACAAGCTCTAGGGATCACCCGAAGGAGTTGAACAGAAAATCCGATCCCAAAGATCCATAACTCAATCCATAACCTGGGACCATAACAAATTGGTATCTGGGGTTGCATGGAGCGGGCTAGAGTAGCTTGGTGAGTCCAGACTCTGATACCATGTTGATATGGTCCCGGGTTAGGATCGAGTTTTGAGTCTTTAGATGTCGGTAGGCTGATAGCTCAATTAATAAGAGAACTATCGGATCTCTGTTGGAGCTCGATAATCTAAACAAGGTTGGAGGAGTTGCATTGAAAATACACATAGCAATACAAGAATATAAGACTCTTTCTCATCAAAACTAAGGGTGAATCAGATCTACCTTTGATAGAGACCTAACTTGATTGATCATGTTGAGGTAGGTATTTGAAACCACAAAAAATTGGTCAGCATGAATATGTAAATAAGCCTGTAGTCTTATCTATGTTTACAAAATTTAACCAAACTTCACTAACCAGCCCTCTGAAATTGTCCATATAATTAAAAACTTTCTTATATATGTTTTACAACTTCTTTTAGCTTTATAATTAATGTTAAAATTTCATTTATAGTATTAGAATATGATTTACATGTATAATTCAAACACATCAGTGAAGCTTATGTATTCCTCTGAAAAAACAATCTGTACCATAACTACTAACAAATTATCCGATCACTAGTCCACAATTCCAAACCAAGTGCCAAATTTGGTGTGTACTCAAAAGCATAATCATTCTTCTTACATCCCAAAGACAGGATCATCGTACCTTATTTCTTATCATCTTTGGGCTTATCCTTCTTGTCCTTCCTTCCCGCAAGAATCATCGAGATCTGCAGGCCTCTGCTAAACGCTTGATTGAACAGCAGTCGAGCTTGGAACTCTGACACAAAGGGGAACCACGACAGAACTGCTATTGGCATGAAGATCACGAGCCCCATTACGTACTCATATCCTCTTGCCAGCTCCTTGATCGAATCCCAAAAACCAACCCCCTTAAAGAATGGCCGGCATGCTTGCCCAATCTAAGGAAAATGCAGATTATCAATGTTTTTGCCTAAAAGTAGCTCTAATACTAAATAGATATGCAAGCATACAATTCTGCAGCAAAAATGGGTTCGAAATGATCGTTTGAGCAGCAATAGATAAAAATTTCTGAGGTACATACCAGTAGAAGACCCCAGCCGGTTGGCAGGAAGGCAATCACTGCAGCAAATAAGTCTGCTATGGTGAGGTAACATACAACGAATAGCACAGTCATCACTGACATGAAACCGAGGAAAAGAAGCGCTTTAAGAATCCTAAACATGAGCTGGAAGTCGGTACCAAATCTCCGCCTACCCATTGACACCATCTGATAATCACATTGGAGATGCATAAGTAGCAGCAAACCAGTTTATATGATCTAAAGCTGTAATGAACTCTTAATATAAAGGAAGAGCGGGTTTCAGAGATACAATGAAACATATTACTTCATGTATGTAATACATTTCTCATCTTGAAAGCTTATTCAAAGTACATTTGCATAATTCATATATCTACGTAGTACATTTGCATACCTTTAGTACCAGAAGAACAATTATCATTACTAGCCAAGAAAGCCCGTAAACCTACACGAGTAACAACAGTAAGAAGCTAAGACAATTCAAGGTTGTCAAATGATGGCATGAACGTAAATAAATCATACCAATATATGTCGGCTGCGATGAGCTATGTCAAGGTGGTACACAATACCATACTGGAAGATGAAGAAGCGAAGGGCAAGGATTATCTCAATCACTCTTCCCCGAAGATTTGTGTGTTTTAAGTGTTCTTGTTCTTCGTCCCACCAAGATTCCCAGCTTCGATCGGGTTGGATGCCAATACCACCGCGATTTCCCATCCACCTTTTCCACTCTGTCCAGTCATCTACAGTCTTCTGCCAATCGAAACCAGATGGGTTGAAGACAAAAGGAGCAAATAACCAGGAACTAACCAGAAACCACAGCGATAGAGAGATGAAGAGGTACAAATTGGAACTGCGGTATGGTTTCCCATAAACCCCAGACAAGAGCAACAATACAAAGAGCTCCAACCCCTTCACGAAGTGGCTTCTTGAGTACATTCGGTAGTTTTCACTAAACTTTGTGTGAAAAACAACGAATCCACGACCGGTAGCTCTGTACTTGGAACCTCCATGTAATAGTGTTCTTCCAAAGTAATGAGCTTTTGTTCCAAGATGGAAGGTAAAAAATGTAGCAGCTAGCTCCAGGTGCATCAAAATTAAGTCACTAATTGCTGTGCGAAATCCTCTCTCCAATCCTGTCTCCATCATCATGGGCAGCACCATCAGTAAACCCATATGAAAGATTGATTGGGTAGCCAACGCCTGCTCAAGTTTTTTGTTCTCACGAGTGGTTGTACTACTCAGAATGACCTCTTCTAGTCCACTCATAACCATGTAGTACCGTCCGTATAAGAAGGCATAGAGACTCAGAATAGTAACCTGAAAAAAAAAACAGAATTTGAATTAATGACTATAAGTCACCATAAGCATAGAAATATATTGACTTGTTTTCATTAACACAACGTAACATACCAAGCTGCTAAAATAAAACCCGATCGTTGTAAAATAAAGGGAAAGCATCCTAAAGAAATCGAATTGTTGTCCAAGCCTATACACGTCACGACTGAGGGCCTGCTCTCCATTTCCACTAGCAATTTTTGCCTCAAAAACTGAAATCTGGTTCATCCCCACATCACGCCCCTTGCCAACTTGGATGTACTCATGATGCGTTATATGCCCCCCTCTTATGATAGAATTGTAACCTGATTTCAAGTAACACAACTGTTAGAGAGAACACAAAATATTATGCCACAGATCCAAGTTTTACAAAACCACCATTCAACAAGTGACAAGTTTAGGGAGTAGTGATGCATAAATTATAGGAAGTTAGTGGAAGTTATTTTATTGGATGTTCTAGTTACCCCCGAATATATCTTCGCTTAAGTTGATTCCTTTGGACGCTTTACTTACTCCACCCCTAGTGATATGGAATATCTTGTCAAATAGGTCAGGATGACCATAGTGGAACCTTACCCTGTATTAGTAAGACAGGGTGTGAAATTCTAACATGGAAAGAATATCAACAATAAGCATACTTTATTGCAATGAAATATCAACCTTACCTGAGAGGGTTTGCCATGACACGCTGACTAATAGTTACGAAACTCTTTTCCTGATTCGACATGAACCAAGCTAGCGATGAAGCACTGCAAGGTAAAGGGGAAGACATATGTATACGTTAGCATAACAGCCACTATTGTATTAACTTTCTTTTGAGACATGTTAAATCCAGAAGCTGACCTTCCTGTGAAGATGTGCTCCCTTAGACCTAGTATTGATGGGACCCGCTGTCCATTATGATGCTTTATGAATTCTTGCAGTACATTTCGCATCTTGAATGCTTCTTCAAAGTAATTGTCCTGTAAATGAAGCATAAAAGAGCCAAGTGAATACCTTCAAAGTGGTAGAACTCATAGGCATATGTTAGACTAAATGTTCAAATGTCCAGGTTTCTTATAATTAAAGATATACCTGATTCATGTCTATGGTCTGCAAGGCTTCGCCCCGAGTAAAAATGATGGCATGGTTTTGATTTTCGGGCTTACCTTCACCAATTTCCGTTGGAGGACCTGGAAGCTTGATTCGATATATTTCCTAGCAGTTCAAGAAAATCCTCAACATGAGATTGTTATCATTGATACGTAAGAAGAGCAAAACAAAACATAGATTAGCAGCAGTTCTATACCTCATCTAACTTATCTCCTCCTTTGACGAGAACAGAGTAATAAACTTTCTGAGACTTCCCGTCATTCATAGGCTCGTCTCTTTCATCAATGTAAGCAACACGTAGAGAGGGATATGTTAACATGAGGTTGAGAATATTATTGTAGCAGCTCCGGTCTCGGGGATTTTTCGATTGTTTCTGTGCACCGTAGACCTGGCAAGAGACTACATAGGTGAACTTCATATCAGCAAGAGCTTGCACATGATCAGTGAACGTCTTGTGCTCTTCTTCACTCAGCTCCATGCTCCGGTAGCCACTAAAAACAGCTGCAGATGAAGAAGATATACAAATTATGGTACCATTTTGAACATTTCTCAGATTATACCAGAAAAAGATGTGGTTTTGTGAAAGAAACACGAACCATCTTTATCTCCCGCAAGCTCTAAATAGCACTGAAGCTCGATAGCCTGCCTGTAGTACATCATTCCTCTCACTGGAAGAAACATCGAAATATTGGGTAAATAATTAGCAAGGATAAACAAAAAAGAGCCTAATACAAGACGGGCTTCAAGATCTTAAGCCAACCCGTTCTAGCGAGTGTCTGGCCTCTGTAGGACACCCAATGGCGTACTAGTTCTTGCTTTTCCTTCTCATTGTATCCAAGTTTAACGTCGTCTTTTCGCTTCTCAAAATTGTCCCATTCATCTATTTCATAGTCCCGGTGAAGGGTAAGTCAGTTCCAAATAATAAAAACTACAATGCACATCAATAGAGCTGAAACTCACCGGGATATATTTTCTTCAGGTAGAAAAGAATCGATATCCCGTCTTCATTCTTCTTGTTCAACTCCTCATCGGAATAAAGAACATCTTCTTTGTAATATGGAGTCAAAACACTATCCCAAAGCATCAACCATAGATAAAGAACATAGAATCATATGAGTCAATTGTGAGGATGATAAAAAGAAGTGTAACTAATCTTCATGGACTGACCTAAAGGAGAGCATGTTACGGACTCTTGGAGCAGCGGGCATGTTCATAAACAACGAGTTTGCAAAGAAAGTGATGCGTCTCTGAGCCTCCAAATTCGGGGGCACGTTGATGGCGGACTCCTTGACAGTTAGAAGCAAATGAAGCCTCACAACCTGTAGAAAAATGCAAAAGAGAATAAGAGCCTTACATCATTTTATAAACTCGTTACTGAGTCATAGCACGAGTGTGTGTCAAGTACCTTCTCCCTCCAAGCTTTGTTTTGTGTAAGAGGAATGTTTATCTTTTCAAACCGTTGTGCTTTGTTGGAACTTTGATTATGACACTGAGCTTTTGACAGTATTCTATAAAGATGAAAACCCGTAAGCACAAATAATTAGCGGAAAAGAAAGAAAAGAAACTCTGCTCGTTATATTTTGTACTGTACACTTACTCGTGGCCATTGGTCATTATATCTTGGATGATGATTTCCATAATATCTTGGAGGATGTTGATGAGTTGCGACTTGTATAATTCATCGTTAACTTCCTCCAAATCAGTGAGCTGCAAATGATTAGTCAACTTCAGTATCAAGCATTAATTCAACTGCAAAAAGCGCTATTTGTAACGAGTTATAGTAAGGAAATGTAATATACCAAGGTGTCAAGGAACTTCTCCAACTTCACGTTGAGAGATGGCATCGCACTCATCTTGAATTCATCCAAAAACCGATTTTCTTGTATGCTGACTTCTATTTCATAGCAAATCTGCCTCAATATCCTGTTTCATAAGAAAGAGAAATCGATAAATAAATACATATACGGACAATTTTTTAGCGCGCCAAGATGAATATAAATGGTTCTTCTTCCTTACATCCTATCCGCTTCATCTTCAAGAAGGCCATAGATCACATCCCTGAGTGTTTCATAGCATTCAATGATGGCCGAGTACATGTACGGGTCATTTTTTATCTTCCTAAACAAATCATAATCTTCCTTCTTTTTGAAACCTTTTGCCATGTCCAATGCTATAGGAATCTGTCATTTTTTTAGAAACAAACAAATAAAATTAAGTGTTGAAACTTGGACTAAAATTTCCGGTACCAATTAAATTATATACCTTACTGGCGAGCAAGAATGGAGGCCACTGAACTACAGAGACATCACTTGGAGAATATGGCACGAGCAGCAAATCTCGATCCCTGGTCAATGAAACATCGAAGAAAACAGGTTACAAACTTAAATTTGATGTATATCTGATACTAAATGGATTTTTGGAGAGTCCCCAACCTATTGCTGATCAAGTCCTCCAATCGCATAGAATGTATGAACTCGTTCCAAACCTGTGAGAAATTGGCAATGTTCTTCTGTTCGATTGACTCGTCCTACAATGTGAAATATTAGTAACGGATATAAAATTGATAGATAACAAAAGGCTGTCTTCTAAAGAATGGAAATACCATGTCTTCTCCTCGGGCATTCTGGTCCAAAGATGGCAAAAGACGATGACTGAAAGCTGAAGGGATGGACTCAAATCTAGACCGTAGCATCCCAAGAGTCCGTATCTAGGAAAGGTTGATGAAAAGAGAAAAAATTAAGCACAACTTATCGTCAAAGACACTGATCCGTTATATTTGACAAAGACCGCTTACCTCTCCCAAGTGACTAAAGGCTCCATGAATACCGCCAAAAATTGTAGAGAATATGGCATACCATATTTGTGTATCCATGAAATAAACCTGTGGACCGAATTGGAACATGATATAACATTTTTCGTTAAAGAATGAAGTTTATGATTCACGGAGTTCCCTTGTGGGATGCTTACCAGGACGATTGGAGCCCACATTGCCATGATGAAGCCCATATTATGGGTCACTACAGAGGTTTCAAATACGTGACTCAGTAAAGGCGATTTGGTTAAGCTGAAGAGGAACGAAAGCAAAAAAAGAAAAGAAAAAGGAAGAAGTGTTACGATTGCTATAGGGAAAGAACTCGTGCCACTTGTAGCCAGAGACGTGCATCTCCATAATCAGCTTTGTTGGTCCAATTAACGGCAATATCTATTAACAGTATATGTGCGAGAGTATGAG
This sequence comes from Erodium chrysanthum, assembly GCA_036897765.1. Taxonomy (NCBI): domain Eukaryota; kingdom Viridiplantae; phylum Streptophyta; class Magnoliopsida; order Geraniales; family Geraniaceae; genus Erodium; species Erodium chrysanthum. The sequence continues at coordinate 4,529 of JAYMSU010000267.1, read as the reverse complement.
CGTATAAACAATGTGTACTACAAATACTCGAAGAAAGCAACAACCTTACAACAAAAACAATAATTTTAGTTCTATCCCGATATGAGTGAATCAGTATCATCTTCGTCCACAAGATCACAGAAGTATTTAACATGAAAAAAGACAAACCTCCACATAATAACTGTACGCTAGCTTGCTGATCAAAAGCAGGATCCAAAATAGCGTATACCTGCCACATATATCGGGTCAGATTCCACAACTAAAAAGTCAACCTTGTAGTCGGGTGCACTATTGCATTTATATGCATATCTTTTTTCTATTTTTATTCGATGTGAGACTTTATAACAATTGTTAGGAGTATCATCTTTCTTACTTCAAAAGCGAGAACATGTCCTCATGCATGCCTCTTCCCAGATACAGCTTTGGCTACAATGAAACAAAAACAACAATTATCAGGCGCCAAGTATACGAGTGTATTAGTCGAGTCAGAAAAGCATTATCTGCTTACTTGAGCCCACCACATAAGAAGAGAGATGATCCGCCAGTTAGAGCGCTCCATAGTTCTTCGTAACGGTGGGAGCAAAAATATGAAAGCCGCCAATATGTTGGGCAACATATAAATTGCAACAACGTAAGTGTAAAACGACTGATTCTGCCAACCTCGATCCCAAGTGGTGAAGAATTTCACTAGACCAGTTGGGTTTCTCACTGAGCTCGAATAACCAATTGGCAAAACAACGGCCCACATGGCCGCTACTGCAAATTTCAAAATGTACCGAAATATTTGACTAGATTTCAAGCTCCTCCAAGCCTTAAAACTTAGAATCATATCCAAAGCAGCTGTAGAAAAGATTGAGAAAAACGTTATAACTTGACCATTTATACTTGACAATATAAATTCAGTAGTACCTTGCACAAAGTTGAGGAAAGCGGAAGTAATAAAAATGGTCAAGACGTTTCTGAAAACGTCCTCCTCGAATATGGCAGCAGGAGATCCACTCGGACTCCACGCAATAATCATCATCGCCTAATCAAAAGAGTAGCATATCAGATTAATCACTAACAGAGAAAATTGAAGTAGTATGAATGCATATTCTGACACCTAAGCTACCTGGAAAGCCAATATGAAGAACATCCACAACCGATCGAAGCTCCTAAAAATGTGTAGAAATGTACGAACTTCAACAAAATTTGTTTTCGGCTTATTTCCGGAAACAGCTTGATCACTTCTCTGCTAACAAGAACAATGTCATAAAGAGGATTTATATATATATAATACGTTTACGGTATAAAAAAAACTAGGAACCAATCTGGGCCATTGGATCAGTAATATCCAATGGTATATATATATTAAATATAAAACTAAGTTGTCAAACTTAAATTTGTCAAGTAACTACCACATTTGAAGGTTGTGGCTCTTCTGCATGCACAAAGAAATCCGACTTGAGGTTCCAAGGCCACCCTAGCTTAAAACATTTGTCGGACCTGTAAAGAGGAGACGATGGTTCAACTATATATTATCTTGAAATATACGAATAGAATCAAGTAATTTTCTATTCAAATAACCGACCAGAAGTACTCGTTTAGATCATCATAATTTCTCCATCTTGAGTGGCTAGCCTTGCCTCCTTTGTTCCTCCTAGCTTCCTTTTAATACCAAAAAATATTCAATTATTAAACATAAACCGGCAAATAAAGAAGAAATATGGATTACAGGGTGTAACTAAATAATAATTACCGTGCGAAGGACTTGGTAGATCGGTGTTATAACATCCCTTAAGAACGATTCTTCATCACGGGTCGTTGTTTGGTAATCGTCTCCACTGACCGGATGAACGTTGGCATATAAAACTCCATACACCTCATCCGCCATCTTATACCGTTGAAAGAATAAAATGGTTATTTTCTAAATTAAAACGCTATATAGAAGTATAGAAGAGTTCATGAAAAAACAATACCTTATGGAAAATGTAGGAGATGCATTCGGGCATGAACCGAATATTTGAAGCTTCGCCCCATATAAGAAGATAAAGAGCGATATAGATAAGCTGTAACTGTTGTCTATCGGAACCTTCAGGAAATCTATAAAGCAAAAAAGAGACATGTCATACCAATAACATGTTGAAGGCTTCAACTAACGTTATGGGAAGAAACGTGAAAACTTGCCTGAGATTTGATTTACATCGCAGATAGTTACACCACGAACGGTAATTCTGGAAAACTTTCTCCATTAAACGCTCTACCGTGCCTCTGTCTAGCTGCAATGATATTCACACCTACCGTTAATATTACAATTACATGAAAATGACAAACTAGAGTCAAAGGCTGCTACAAGGTTGTATGTACCTCGGTATAACCTTCATCAACGTGCCTATTCCTCACATCCATGTTGGCAAGAAGCAATATTAGATGTTCCCTCTGATTCGCTACATTTCCTTTCTTCAATGTCCAAAATGACAACAAAAGCATAATTAGACCATAATTATCATAATCGTTCGATATTTTGTATACTAAAGGTAACACAAGGCACAATAGAGGAGCAGAGTTCGAACCCTGGTGTAAGCAGTCTTATGGATGAGAACCGTAAGTTTGATGTTTTTGCTTCTACATAAGCAAGTGAGCCCAAATCGTGGTACAAAAATGACTTACCAAAAAAAATGTAAAGCAAGGCAATGAGGTGCAACTCGAGTCTACCTGGAATCCGAAAACCGATGAAAGCCAATCGAGTATGTCATATGATTTAACCCTTTCCTTGGACGTAACCGAACCATCATCAGTGACATTATGTGCTGTATTGCTTCCTGATCTCGGGAGGTTATGCACATTACGCAGAGTATGAAGAGCAGCTTTGATCTATAATCAATACGAAGCATATGAGTGCATAGAGTTGTTTGAAAACACAAAAGCCAAAAAAAGACCACATTTGTTGTAATATATAAACCTCGGGAAGTTCCATGATTGCAGGCTTAACTCCAACAGCATGCAACGGAAGAATGTTATAGTGTTCATACCGCTCCTTTTTCCTTTCCACTTCCTTGGCGTATCTTTGTGTCTGTGATGGCATATTAGGTTGCATATTCAACTTGGGAAATTTAGAGCTTAATGAGAAATTATGTAAGTTCTGCAAATCAAACCTCATCATCGACTTTTGAAGGAGGTACAACTGTTCTGAGGACATCGTACAATACTGTTGCAATCTGATACAGTTTAGCCATCTCCTCGCTTCAAGAGAGCAAAGAAAAGAAAAAACAATAAGACCAAGTGAATACTTGTTAATGCCCGACCCACCTAAAAGCTCGAACTGATAGGTGGAAGGCCCAAGGTAGTGTGGCAAACGGATCCACATCTTTTCAATGTGGGTATGGGAGCTTGACACCCCTTCTCATGTGCAGGCTGCCTGCACATGGACCGTGGACCTCTAGAACGATACCACATTAATGCCCGACCCACCTAAATATTCAAACTGATGGGTGGAGGACTGGGAGCTTGACAATACTACGGTTAGCAAAAATAGACTCAAACAGAGCTGATAATCGAGCCTTACGGTTTTCTGACATCTCGGCCTTCTTTGATGTATTTCTCATAGAAATTCCTGTAATAGAGTGTGATTTCTCTGGGATCGTTTTTCGCAAGCTGAGGCTTCGTTTCTTCTTCTTCCTGCAAAAAGAAAGTGAACATTGATGTACTGAATATGATGAAAAGTAACAGTTAAAAGCCTCAGCTTGGGATCACTTCTTACAAACTGAGGCTTTGTTTCATCTTCTTCCTTGGGGTCACAAATCATTAACAATCATCAAGTCTACCTTTTCAAGTCTGTGTAGCAGATAGGTCTTGAACTGGCGAACACCACGACCACTTGACGTTGTATCCATCCTATGTGCCTTTTCGAATGCATGGAAGCGGCCTAATTGAAGAAAATACAGTATTAAAAGGTCAAAGAGATGCAAGTATTGGCTATCAAGAACGATTTCTACCAATTAGGAAACCATCAGTATCCAATGGAGAAACATGTATATGAGATTGACATATATGAGAAGTAACGATTGACATTTTAAATCCGATTCGGGTTCAACTATCACTCTCACATGAAATGCATACCATCCAACCAAAGCCAATATACTACTATACTAGTTCACACGAATTCGCATACATATATATCTACATAACAGATGATGAATATAAGCAAACCAAAGAACAAACCAAACTACAACAATACAAAGCCAGAATACTAGTTCATCCCAATTTACATAAACATATCTACAAAACACATGATCAATAAGCAAATCACAAACACCAAACTACAGCAATACAGAGTCAGCATATATATCTACATAACACATGACAAAGAAGCAAATCAAATAAAAAATATGATCTTACAACAACAAAAAGTAATAAAAAACCAATCTTTTTGGTTCTTACAATCTGTATCACTCATATCGGGATAAACAACTCTGTATCACTCTCAATCTCATTAGCCACACGAAGAATCGGAGCAATAGAAGCCAGCGAAGACGGCACAAGCATCTCACTGTCAATTGCAGTGAATTTGC
>JAYMSU010000266.1:0-15640 GCA_036897765.1 Erodium chrysanthum | reverse complement strand
GGTAGTTTCTTTATTGTATTAGGTCATTAGGGTTAGTTTTGGCTATTTAAGCAGTTTGGACTTTCATTGTAATTCAGATTATTGAATTTAATACAAAAACGAGATTCTTTCTCAACTCCATCTCTATTCGGTGTTCAATTGATTCACGAATTTAGGTGAAGAACTCTATTCCGCTGTGTGCTCTACATCAACTGACAATGGCGGAAAAGAGTAAGAGAAGAGCGGTTGCACGAGAGAGGAGGCAGCTAGGTTTTGGACGGTTCTAAGATTCAAATTTAAGTGTTTGCCAACAAGTTCTCAAAATAAAACAGTAAATCATAACTGAACCTCTAACCTATCTTTAATATCATCTCTTTATCAATAGATGATCGGTCGGGTTTAAAATATTAAATCTCTTATAAGATAGTGTTATCGTGAACCAACCAAGTCAGGTTGGAGAGTTCTTTGGTAAACCATCTCTCACCCTCTTTTTAACCACTAGAACCCTAATAAGATTATTTAAAACTATAGCAGTTAAACTTATGCTAACGTTACAATTTCTAATTAAGATTGAAATCTAAGTTGTGCAAGTCATGTGTCCCACAACACTCTCGTATATTGGTCTTCGACAAAAAAAAAATTATAATCTATTACTTTTTCTTGAGATGAAATCGTATACAATTAAGAAAATAAAACTTTATAAGTATATAAATTAACAGAAATAATCATTTTGAAATTATATCTAGACAGAAGACTCAAAATAAAATAAACTCACACATAAATAACTATACTTTGACACAACCAACTAACTAACTAGCTCATAATTACAAGGCATGAAATTAGAATATAAACCAAATTAAAAAGAAATAAATTTAGGGTCATTCATTGTTAACTTCAACACGAATCCTCACTTCTATTTCTCTCTAAACAAGAGAATCTCCAATCCATAACTATGATGAGTAATGGAGCATCAGATTCGAGGCATAGATTTAAATCTGTGCTGTGCGAAGAAGAAGGCACGTGACCAGCAAAGGCAGCGGATGAGATTGTGACGTCATTTTATTACTGGTCAAAATAAGTTTCGATTAATCCAAAATTGGGTTAGGTTGGGTAAAAACGTGAATCAATTGTCTTAATACGACAAAGTTGACTGTCATAACTGTATTCAAATAGGAACAATGTACGTATCATATTTCAATTGATTCCAAGTAATTATTAATTTATTATAATGAAAACGGTTAAAATAACTTAATCAGGCGACGCCAAACTTTTTCAGGTAGCCCGATTTAGAAGAAACCAGCCGCAACTTCAATGCCCACAAATCTCATCTCCTCTCTCTCGCTCTCTCTCTTCTGTTGATTGCTCTGCACCTGCTGATACCGATCCTTCATCAGCAATCTGCAAGTTCAATTTAACCAATCAATCTCTCAATGCCCATCTCAGTATACAAATGATTACCCTTTCGGTTGTCTTTAGTCATCGGCAGCACAACGACGACCCAGTTGCCGGAATTTGATATTCCCGAGAGCAATTTCATGAAAATGCTGCGGAATGGCGTCGGCGGAGATTGTGGGTCCGGCGGCCGGACGGTGGTGGTGGGGGTCAAAATGGACTCACGGAGCAGGGAACTGTTGACTTGGGCTCTGGTCAAAGTGGCCGAGCCTCATGATTCTGTGATCGCGCTTCATGTTCTTGGCAAAAATGGTAGGTAGAGCTTTGTCTTCTTCTTCTTCTAGATAAGCTTATTTTCAGTTTCTGGGTATATTGTCGGTTCGAGACTGGAGATTGAGTGGTTTCGTGAAATGGGTATTCGCAGAAATTGTGGATCGTGATGGGAAATCGTCGCTGCTCTCTCTTGTCAAAACACTGGACTCGGTTCTTCATGTCTATGAAGGTTTCTGCAATTTGAAGCAGGTTGGCTCCTGTTCTGTTCCTCAATTTGTTATGGCTTTTGGGTTTAATTGGTTAAAAATGGAGGGACATTGAGAGTGATGATTTGTGATATGTTTTATCTGTCGTTCAAAACTTACTCAATTTTCCAAATTGGGCTAAAATGTCTCCTTAAGCTTAGTGGTACAAGGAATTGAAAATTCCCACTTTCTTTGGTACAGTTCTAGCATTTTCTGAACTACCAAACAGAACATTCAAGTGTTTGGATTTTTTGGGTATGCTACAGGTGGATCTCAAGCTTAAGATATGCAGGGGCTCATCCATCAGAAAAGTTTTAGTTCGAGAGGCTATCTCTTATCATGCAACTAAGATTATAGTTGGAACTGCTCAGAGTCACCATACGATCCGATCATCCACATCTGTTGCCAAGTATTGTGCCAAAAAGCTACCAAGGGATTGCTGCATTCTTGCTGTGAATAATGGGAAGGTGGTCTTCCAGAGGGAAGGATCTCCATCAACCACTTCTGGCTGTGCAGGTTGCAAATCTTAGTTTTGGGTGTTTAATGTGCATTTTGGGTGTCAAAGCATAGTATATATATACATAGTTGTTGTCTACTTCTTGCAGGAACAGAAGAACATCGCTCAAATGGTTCATTTAGTGTGATCCATAAGAACTCCAAAAGCTCAACAAGTTATCAAGGATCACGCCGAACTCTGGAGGATGTCTTAGTACAAACCAGTGCAAGTTATGTGGAGAGTGATCCAAAACAGAATTGCTCCATTTGTGCACCAGCTACTGAATTGGGTGGCAATTTCTCTGGCCAGTCTGTTGATGAAGAGCCCCATAGTAGTGGTGAAGATAAAAGTTTGGCTCTAGTGCCAGTAAAGGTAGCACCCAGTTCAGTTTCTATGTTGATAAAAGAATTGCCTGAGCTGAGGCCTGGTTGGCCACTCCTCTGTCGTGATATTCATCCCAACCAAGAGGCTTCCAGCAAGTCTTTGGGGAAACAACTGTCTGTGGTTCAGTGGGCAATGAGATTGCCCTCTCGACAATATTCTTCATTGGCTTGCACGTCAAATAACAAAGAAGACACTGGTGAGCTAGGCGATCAAGCATCCAATTTAGATGGAGAAAGTGGTGCAATTGTTGCAGTTGGTACTGAGAATGAGGCTTCTCCACTTTCTCCTGACCGAGAGTCCAGAAGGCTGCCAAAAGAATTGAAGGATCTGCATGAGAAGTTTTCATCAACTTGCAGATTGTTTCAGTACCAGGACCTTGCCTCTGCAACATCATATTTCTTAGCTGGTCTGTCTTCTTTCCTTCTTTCCACATGAAACTTATATAAACTACACTCGCCCTAATGTAGTTACTGAAAACATGTTTTTGTCTGTAAGTCCAGAAAACTTGGTTGGGAAAGGAGGCAACAGTAAGGTCTATAGAGGTTGCCTTGGTGATGGAAAGGAACTTGCTGTAAAAATCTTGAAGCCATCTGAAGATGCTTTGAAGGAATTTGTTTTGGAGATCGAGATTATAACGACCTTACATCACAAGAACATAATTTCCCTTCTAGGATTTTGCTATGAGGATAACAATCTTCTGTTGGTCTATGACTTCCTCTCAAGAGGAAGCCTTGAAGAGAATCTTCATGGTACATAACAGTTACTTTAATTTGTGAACATAAATAATTTCTAGTTTTTATGTTGCTGACACGTAGTAATACAAATTCAGGAAGTAAGAAAGACCCTCTTTCATTTGGTTGGATCGAAAGATACAAGGTGGCTTTAGGTGTGGCCGAGGCACTGGAGTATTTACACAGCCGTAGTGATCAACGTGTGATCCACAGGGATGTCAAGTCATCAAATATACTACTATCTGATGATTTTGAGCCACAGGCATGTTCTTACCTTTCTGTTTGTTCCTCTATCAACTTTGCCATGAATATCTCAATGCTCATACTGTTCTACTTTGTTTTTCAGCTTTCTGATTTCGGACTTGCAAAATGGGCATCAACCTCATCACACATAACCTGCACTGATGTTGCTGGAACCTTTGGGTAACTTTCAATTCCATAGATTTCATATTCTTCTTTTTTGATAAGGCATTTTTGCACCAAGATTTGGGCTCACTTGCTTATAAAGAAGCAAGGAGCACCAAACGGGTTTTTACCCATAAGACTGCTTACACCAAGGTTCGAACTCTGATCCTCCATTGTGTTGGAGATATCCCTTAACCATTGGGTCAACTTGAATGGGTATAGATTTTTCTTATTCTTAGTTCTGGGGAAGAAGATCTTAATAAACTGGTTTGAAACAATACTTTGTTGCAGCTATTTGGCTCCTGAATACTTCATGTATGGAAAAGTTAATGACAAGATTGATGTATATGCATTCGGTGTTGTACTTCTTGAGCTTCTTTCAGGAAGAAAGCCTATAAGTAGTGAGTATCCCAAAGGACAAGAGAGCATCGTTATGTGGGTATGTCTGCTGTACTGTGCATACTAAGTAGAATATATGATACTGTATATCCCTTGTTGTTCCTCCTTAATAAATTAATGTTATGCATCCAGGCAAAACCGATTCTACATAGTTGGAAGATTACCCAATTGTTAGACCCGAGTTTAGGAGATAACTATGATCGTGGCATAATTGAAAGGTTGCTATTGGCTGCCACCCTCTGTATCAGGCGTTCACCTCGAGCTAGACCTCAAATGAGCATTGTAAGTTTTTTTTTTTCATTTGCACCCGTAATTCTTTCCCATTTTCTAACTGATAATGGAGAATTTTTTCTATTTGATAAGCCATTTTTGTACCAAGATATGGACTCGCTTGCTTATGTAGAAACAAAGAGCCCTCAAACTGATGATTTTTACCCAAAAGACTGCTTACACCATGGTGTTGGAGGAAGCCCTTAATTACTGGGTCAACTTGATTTTGAACTGATAATGGAGATTGATTTGGCAATAATGGAAAATCTCTGTTGTTACACTGGCAGGTATCGAAGCTCCTTCGGGGCGATGCTAGTGTAATTCAGTGGGCAAAGCTAGAATTGAATGGGTTTGAGGAATGTAACATGGTAGATGATGAAGTTTGTCTAGGTACTAACATCCAGCCCCATCTTAACCTTGCATTGCTGGATGTGGAGGACGATTCGACTTCCTTGAGCAGTATCGAGCAAAATATCTCATTAGAGGATTACTTGCAAGGTAGGTGGAGCCAGTCGTCGAGCTTTGACCAACATTATCTTCGGTCAACGGCAAGTTAATATGTTGATTTTGATTGTCTGTTGTGTACATTCTCTTGCTCAGTTTTTAGGATGATCTCAATCTCAGGGTTGCTTATAAATGAGAGTTGGATGAGAGGTGATGAGCCTCCTCCTAACCTTAGGCTAGGCTTGATTCAGTTGTGTTGTAAAAGTAAGTAACTATCATAATGGTGAGCACAGATAACTAGTGGCTCCACCTCCATGAATTGTATATCTGGAATAAGGTAATAAGAAACAGTAGTTTTCTGATGGTAAGAGAAGGAGATGGAAAATTGTGTCAGGATGGGGCTAGAAGCTTAGAATGGAAAAGATTGGGACGAAGACAGAGAGCGGAGGAGATGGAGGTTGGGGGTGACGATATTGAACTAAAACGGGACCTCAATATTGAGGTCAGTCAGACACTTCAATTTCGTCCTACAATTCCATTATGACTCTCGACAACAACGGAAACATCAATTTCTGGAACGTCGTCAGGGAGGTCGGAGCTCCCGTCGCGAAAATCCTACAACGACTCATCACCGACTAGTTATTATTTACTTTGTAGAGCTCCTCAAATAGTGGTCTGGTATGGGACCAATCGGCGGTGGCGAAGTGGGCATTGGAACGGACTTATGTTCCTGGGAGTACCAAACATGACCCCAACCTTTCTCTATGGGTTTAGGGTCACACAATCTGGGCCTGATGGGAGTGTTTACATCTCCTATACCTCTTCTAACGATTCTACTTTAATAAGGTTTTCGGTTCGGTCAGATGGGATTGAAGAGGAGCTCAGATTGGCTCAAGGCTCAAAGAAATGGGGTGTGTTTCAGTCACACCCAGGTAATGAGTGTGATTTTTACAAGAAGTGTGGAAATTTTGGGATCTGTGATATGTCTCTGGCTCCAATTTGCCGCTGCATGCAAGGGTTTAAGCCAGCCAACAAGCAGCAATGGGATAGTGGGGATTGGTCTGAAGGATGTGTGAGGAAGGCCCAGTTGCAGTGCCGGGCTAATAAAGGCAAAGGAGGGGGAGATAGGTTTGTTGGGGAGAAATGTATGAAGTTGCCCGATTTTGCTGATCATGTCGCGGATGCCTTAGATGAAGGCATGTGTAAGAAAGAGTGCTCAAAGAATTGTTCCTGCAATGCATACGCTTTTGTCAATGGGATAGGGTGCTTGATATGGAACTCTGGCACTTTGGTAGATGCTCAGAATTTCACAGTTTATGGGATGTCAGTGGCAATACTGAACATCCGGCTGGACCGGCTCCATGATCACCATTTAGGTATGATAAACCACTTTTGTTATTGTTGTTTGTTTAGTGACTTACAAAAATTTGTCACTGCTCTAGAGCAGGTTTATGTAGTCTGCTCTTCAATGGTGTTAGGCAAATGATGTTCATATCGCAACTTAAATGTAGAATGACAAGTTGACCCAAATCTGATGAGGACTCCATGCCATTGACCTGATAATCAACGATAAGACAGACTTGATTTAATTTGTTGGTTGATGAACTGGTGTGCTGTTTTATTTGTGTATAGAGTATTCTGTCGTGACAATTAGCTGTAATCCCTTGTGCTGTTTTATTGGCTCCATTTATTTGTCTAGATAATTATGTTCAGGAGAAAATAAGACAATGTTTCAGCATCCAACATCAAGTATTGACATTTATGCAATGTTACTTTGTTTCCCTTTCATGCAGGTCAAAAGATTGTGACTATATTAATGTCTGTTGGGGGATTCTGTGCATTGATTTATATAATATGGAGGTTCAGAGCCAAACTGAGAGGTATTAGTTTTTTTTTTTTTGATAAAGAGAGGTATTAGTTTTCAAAGTTGCTTTGGGAAAATATAAGATATTAGCCTCCCTCTTACCAATTTTCTGTTTTCCCTACAGTTTCAACAACTTCCTGGTCGAGGGTCAATGAAGCTTGGCCGGAGTTACCAATGTTCAGTTTCAGTAGTATAGCAGCTGCTACAAACAACTTTTCTGAAGAAAACAGGCTAGGGGAGGGTGGATTTGGTCCTGTCTACAAGGTGAGTTTTATCCCACAAAAAGAAAGAGAGATCAACTCTAAAATAAGGCGACATAACAGTTTACTGAACAAGGATGTGTTTTATTTCTTTCATCATCAGGGAAAGTTTCCCGGTGGACAAGAAGTGGCTGTGAAGAGGCTTTCCAGGAGGTCTGGGCAGGGCTTAGAGGAATTTAAAAATGAGATCATATTGATTGCAAAATTACAACATAGGAACCTTGTTAGATTATTGGGTTGCTGCCTCGAACCAGAAGAAAAGATACTTCTTTATGAGTATATGCCAAACAAAAGCTTGGACTACTTTCTTTTTGGTATGTTCTTTCCACCCCAATTGCTTCACTTTTTAGTTTATGCCTTGTTAGACAGACTTTTCCTGAATCTGAACAAACATTTTTTCTTACACTTTATACTATTAATTAATGCCTTGTTTCATACATTTTCCCTTAATGTTGGATAAACAATGTTTCTTGGACTTTCTTCTAGTGTTTGGAAGTTCTGAACTTGGTTAGGAAAAAAAACTTCTTGAAAGAGAAGCCTGATTCACTGACTCTTAAGGCCATAACAGTCCATATTTATTTTCTCAATGACTGCGGCAAATCATTTATGATTCAAATATTCAATTTCAATACAAATTCTTTATTTCTCTGTCACAAGTTACTAGTATGACAATTAGCTTCTTACCTCCATCTGTTCACATTTTACCGATCTATTATTGCAGACCCAGCCAAGCAACCTCTACTAGACTGGAGAATAAGGTTCAATATTATTGAAGGAATTGCACGAGGAATCCTCTATCTTCATCGAGATTCTAGACTTAGAATAATTCATCGGGATCTGAAAGCCAGTAATGTTTTGTTGGATGAAGACAAGAACCCAAAGATTTCAGACTTTGGTATGGCCAGAATATTTGGGGGGAATCAGAATGAAGCAAACACAAACAGGGTGGTGGGAACATAGTAAGTATCACCACGTCATTACGTGTCCATACAACAAAACTCGTTTCATTACATACTAGTTAACAATTTGATGATGAATATGAATTTTGATTGCAGTGGTTATATGTCTCCAGAATATGCAATGAAAGGTCTGTTTTCAGTGAAGTCAGATGTGTATAGTTTTGGGGTGTTACTGCTAGAGATTGTCAGTGGCCGGAGGAACACTAGTTTTCGTCTATCTGACCATGTCAATCTTATTGGGTTTGTAAGTATCTTTTTCTAGTGAAAGCTAGAAACTAATGGTCAATCTGTAAACTGAAGTTGCAAACTTGCAGTGACCAAATTGATTTTGAAATGGTTTCAGGCATGGCATCTTTGGAACGAAGGAAAAGTAATGGATCTGGTTGATCCATCCATTGCAGATTCATGTCCCCAGAAAGAAGTGCTGAGATGTGTGCAGATCGGGATGTTGTGCGTGCAAGACAATGCAGCTTACAGGCCAACCATGTCGAGAGTACTCTTAATGCTAGAGGGTGACACTGTGCACATTGATTTGCCTAGGCATCCTACCATATACACAGAAAATTTGTTTGAAAGTCAAGACGTCATATGCACTAATGAGTTGACAGCTACAACATTAGTAGGGAGATGATTCAGTAAAACCTTCTAACTATGTCTTGTATAATTTTGCAGTTTATGTAAATAGAGTTGAGTTTGTAATACCAGCAAGAAGCTTATGAATTTAAAACTGACAGTTGAAGGATTGTTACAGGCATGTCGATTCTGGAGCACAGCCAGAGGGTTACACATGTTGTTGAAGCATTGGCTGATCCATTTTTTTCTTCAGGATCATGTTGTGGATAAGCTGACCGTGCAATGTATTGTTCCTCCACAACCCACCTTTGTTACACTTTGTTTATCAGTTTATCAATGATTTTGGTACACCACTGTTTTGAGACTCAAAATGTTTCCTCTTCTTGGACTTACTAAGAACATAATGGGAGTCTCAGGTTAAGCTGGTTTTGAATCATGAATGTGCTTTCTGTCTCTTGAAGTACACTCAAAATTCATGACCTGGACCCAAAAAACCGTTACTGATATAGCCCATGATTGATCGATGGCTGCACGAGATGTGTCAAGTCCTACACCAGTATGACACAAGGTGGAATATATGCTTAAATGTGTAGTTTGAGCATTCTAACAATAGGAAGTTGACCATATATAGTTTTAGTATTTGATGTCCAACAAACTTAATACTTATCATGCTGTGGAACACAAATCCTGAGCAATTCCTTGTGAAGTTGTTATTTTTATTATGGACAGAAATTTCTGTCAGTATCTAAATTTTGACGAGTCAAGAACACATCTTTCCTACATGTGAGATATCCTATGAAATAAACACATGAAAGAAGGCAAGCATTCTAGTATTAGCCAGAAAGAAACAGAAGACAAATAATGTTACATCTAGAAATTGAAATTGAAGTTGATGTCTGGTTGTTTATTGACAATGGATGAGCTATTGAGCTGGACAGTACAATAAAGACAGCTACAGCTAAGGCATATTAATGGTGACCAGGACATTGCCACGACTATTTCTTTCTCTTTCTATTCTCTTGTGCTAAATTGCAAGCCCTAAAATATACATGAATTCACATGTGCCACTAGGTGATAGTAATAATGGTTGATAGTACATTTGAGGTTGAAGTAGTTAAGCATTAAATGATGTTGCAACCATCTTTGGAGTCCATTTTGATGAGTAAGGAACTGGTTTGGTCATGACTTTACATACCAATCTCTCCCATTTTGTTATGGTGCTAATTTGTGCTCTTCTTCAATTGTGTCACTGTCCCGTAGCTCCTGCTGCTGCTGGATCTTCACCTTTACAAGCTTAGAATTTCTCTCTTCCATGTGAGTTCACCTTACTTTCTCCTTGTATACATTTGTTCTTCTTCTCTTCTAATTAGTTGAGGATCAAAATTTGTAGCTTACAGACTTGATATGATCATAAAGCTTGTTGGCGCATGAATTGTCGCAAAATTTTAGCATTGTCAGATTAGGGTTTGGACTTAGGACTGTGAAGAGTCAGTGAATTTTTTTCTTCTCTGATCCAGATCCAGAACCTTGTAAGTTAGGACTGTGATGAAGAAGCTTGATAGAAGAAGAATGAGTGACCTTATCTCATCCTTGTTTCCTTGTTAGGACCATCAAGGGAGGAAATGGGTGCAGGAGAGAAAAGTGTTTGTGTCTTGTATCCTTGGATGATGTTCTTCTTGTTCTGCTTATCATTGCCAAACCATTGTGTTACTATAAACATCATAACTCATTCATCACCACTGTCACAAGGACAGAGTCTTGTATCTCCCAACCAGGTGTATGAACTAGGCTTCTTTACACCTCCTGGTTCTGGTAATCGATATTTGGGGATATGGTACTACAAAATTTCTCCACAGACAGTTGTGTGGGTAGCCAACAGGGAGAAGCCGCTTGCAATAGATTCCTCAGTCAGTCTAAGAATGGGTAGTGATGGAAATCTGAAGCTCATGGATGGAAACAAAACATCAATTTGGTCAACAAATGTGTCTGTTAGATTGGCTGGGGTGTTTACATTCTGTCTTGACCGGTTTGATTGCATTGCTTCTAGACAGTGGGAACTTAGTCATACAGGATGCAGTCTCAGGGAAGAACTTATGGGAGAGCTTTGATCATCCTTGTGATACTCTCATATCTGGCGTGAGGATAGGCTTGGATACTGTAACTGGAGAGAAACAATTCTTAACTTGTTGGAAAAGTGACACTGATCCATCGCCTGGAGACTTTGTCCTTGGGATTACAGCAGATACGCCTTCTGAATGCTTCATCTGGAGAAGGGGAGCTCCTTACTGGAGAGGTGGGCAATGGGATAAATCTACCTTCATTGGAGAACCAACTCTGAGTCAATCCTATCTAAATGGAATTGACCTCCAGCAAGATGTTCAGCGCGGAACAGCTTACTTGCACATTGATATGTACAACAAATCCTTGTTGGGACGTATAGTCATTGAACCAACGGGATCCTTAAGGATTATGGTTTGGGACAAAGGCAAAAAGGAATGGACTGTCTCATGGGAGACTTCAAAGAACAAATGTGATATGTATGGAGTGTGTGGCCCTTTTGGAGTTTGTAGAGAAACTTCATCTCCAATTTGTTGGTGCTTGAAAGGGTTTGTGCCAAAGTCTGAAGAGGAATGGGGAAGAGGGAACTGGAGCGGAGGGTGTGTTAGGCGTGCCACATTGCTTTGTGAGGAGAAATCAACCAAGAAGAGAGATGTATTTCAGAAGATGAGTGGGACGAAACTGCCTGATTTTTCTGTATATGTGCCTGTTCCAAATGAAGAATCTTGCCGGAGTAGTTGCCTGAAGAACTGTTCTTGCAAAGCCTATTCATATGTGACTGCTATAGGGTGTATGGTGTGGATCAGAGAGCTCATAGATATGCAACACTTTTCTTTCTCTGGGAAAGATCTGTTTCTTCGCCTTTCACACTCAGAAATAGGTGACTGTAGTTTTGCTATTGAATCGGTTCTGGCATGACTGTTATTACTCTTTCTTTTTCTCACCTTTTCTTTCTTATATCCACACACATTCAGATGAAGAGATGCAGCATAAAGCACTCATGATCAGCCTCACAACTGTTGCTGCTCTAGTTCTGACATTGGCTACTTTAGCGTGTTGTTTGCGCAGGCGAAGTATTATAAATCAAAGGGGTAAGAGACCATTGGATGCAATACACATAATTTGATAACCATGCAAGTGTGAATTCTGATCAAGTTGATTTTGCAAACCAGGAAACATGACAGGAGCCAGAAAATACTCATTTTTTAGTGGTAAAATTTTATCTTCAAGAGAGGATTGGAGAAATCATTTCAGTGAGCAAGATCAGTACGAGCTACCAATGTTTGACTTCTACACCATAGTGCTTGCTACCAATGAATTTAACGCTAGCAACAAACTTGGACAGGGAGGATTTGGCCCGGTATATAAGGTGATCCGTTTCTTTCTTCCTTTTTATGAACATTTAGGCTTTTAAAAAGCTACAGAGACCAAAGTTTGAGTAAATCTCCTGACTATGTGGACTTTGTTCAGGGTGAGCTAAAAGACGGGACTTGCATAGCAGTGAAAAGATTATCTAGTAGCTCAGGGCAAGGCATAGAAGAGTTCAAGAACGAAGTCATACTGATATCCAAACTCCAACACAGGAACCTCGTCAGGCTCTTGGGATGTTGCATTGAAGGAGAAGAAAAGTTACTAATATATGAGTACATGCCTAACAAAAGCTTGGATATGTTTCTCTTCGGTTGGTAACAGTGAACCCATTCAACTATTTATTGATGAACTGTTCCTTGAAACCATGAAGTCTATTTTAAGTTCTCTTGTATAAGAAAAGAAACTGATATATGCATGCATATGTGTTTGACTAGATCCTTCAAAAAGACAAAAGATTGATTGGGATAGGCGTTTCGAGATCATTGAGGGTGTAGCAAGAGGACTGCTATATCTGCATCGCGATTCTTGTCTCAAAGTAATTCACAGGGATTTGAAGGTGAGTAATATTCTCTTGGATGAGAAGATGAACCCCAAGATATCAGATTTTGGGCTGGCTCGGATTTTCGAAGGGACACAAGATCTGGCAAACACCCACAGGGTTGTGGGAACACTGTAAGCATATCCTTGCTGAAGAATCTACTACTAAATGATATTATTTATGAGACTGAAGTTAGTTAGGGCTTGTTGGTTTCAAATGCAGCGGCTACATGGCTCCAGAGTATGCTATTGGAGGGATATTTTCAGACAAATCTGATGTCTTTAGCTTTGGAGTATTACTGTTAGAGATAGTTAGTGGCAAGAAAAACACTGGCTTTCTCCATCATGGACAACAAATCAATCTTATAGCTTATGTAAAACTCAATTCACATCTTCATATACATTCTTTTGCTCAAACTTGTTAGTGATCGACTGACAAATGCAAGGTTGTTTCAGGCATGGGAACTGTGGACCGAAAAGAGGGAGCTAGACTTGGTCGATGAATCTTTGTCCAAGTCATTTAGTATTTCACAAGTGACGAGATGCATACGCGTAGGACTTCTTTGTGTTCAGGACCAACCTGCTGATAGGCCAACTATGTCAGTTGTACTTCCCATGTTATGCTGTGAAATAGAATGTCCCAAACCGAAAGAACCTACTCTTACATTCAAAAAAAGCTCCACCTCTTGGGATTACTACGATAATCTTTTGGAGAACAGCAACTCTCGTACCATCAACAATGTCACTGTAACAATGGTTGAAGGGAGGTAAGTGGATGTCGAAACCATGAACTCTGCAGAAATGTAGTTGCTCCAATTCTGCTTTTTTGTCTGCAACTTTTATGTCTATGTTGGCATTTTTCAGCAGCATAGTAGAAAAGTCGCAACTTGCAAGCATTGGAACATGAAGATGGTGCTGAAATTTTGTTGTTGAAGCATGATCATTGTCATACAAAGGCACTGAAAGAGTAATTGTAAGAAATGTAAGCAGAAAAAAGTTAAAACGTACTCCTCCAATGATTTGGTTGGTTTGAACATACGATTCTGGTTTTATTTTTATTATTTGTTCAATGTATTTTGAAATCCTGTGGGTGGTTATCCTGGCATAAATACAAGAGTCTCATATCACATATATACCAGAGCTCAAAAACACTAGAGATGGCATATTAAAACACGCGAGATGCATAAAAACTATGAAAACAAAGTAAAGGATGGCATATGGAGGGTTTACTCCATGGGGGAAACCCATTTCTAGGTCCTATGTCTTCCACTGTACCTTTGCTAATCCAGAGTAGGAACCAAGAGTTGGAGGCTCAAGCTAAAAAGCTTCAAACTAAAGCCAACATGTTTTCTGAAGTGGAGTCTCGTCTCTTTTTATAGCCTCATTGGATAGATGCTATGTCTTCAAATTTACGTGATCGCAACGTCGTGATCTATTATTTGAATTTTAAATCCTTGATTGAATTGATCATGTGTGTGTGGATTACATAGTTGACCAAAATTCGACTTGTTTACGTGGTTGTGGATTGTGACGAGCAGAGGCTTGGCTTGAAACACACAATTTCTTGCCAAGCTAGTGTGACCGTGCGTGTTTGGTGTGGCCATCCGCTTTTGAGTCTAATTCCCGACTTTCATGTCCGCTCTAGCAACCACCTCTTAAGATGGCTTGGTTGCTTCACTTATGTGATCCTTTTATCCCATTGTTAGCTTGTAGCTTACTTGCATTACAAGCACTAAAAATGTTGCTTCCAAGGGCAATTGAGAAGTAATTTGTGGTTTAAAACCACCTTTTCAGATCAGCCATGTCTGATCTCATCAAGAGGTCAACTGGCCCTACATTACAGGGTAAAGGTAGAGCGGATTTAATGCATTCAAGGCTAGGTACAACTTTTTGGTAAGCTGGATAGCGGATGACATCGACAACTCAAATTCGATGGATGTCAAGACACTTGAAACAAGCTCGACTTGACTTCTCACGCTTCTGATTCAGAATCTGGCTAGAGGACACAGTGAGTATAGAGTTTCTCCACCGGACGATATTGGGTACCGTCAGAAAGAATCAGATTGATTCAAATTCCCGATGGTACTCAATGCTTCTTGACATACCCTGATTTGTAGATATAGTTTTGATATTACAGGATAAAGAATAGACCAATAAATGTATTAGACGTAGTTATCCAATTTTCTCGATTCAAATCGCGAGAACCATTTATTATTTTCTATCATCAAAATCAACAACCCCGTATATGGACCATAATAATTAAGCACCTGTATCAACAATTGTACTAGTAAGAAAAAGAAGAGAATATCTAGTATTAGAGATGATTTTCAACAAAGCTTATGTCACACAGCATAGAAAAAAGAAGAACATGTATTCTGATCATTTATATACTGTACTTCATTTACTACGACTTCGGGTTACCGGCCTTTGAATTTGGACGCTTCAAGGTCAGCATACACGCAGACAAATTTGAAAGGCTAATCCCCAAGACTCTAAAACTAAACGTATAGTTGATTAAATCATGCATGTATACATGCTAATCACCCAGATAAAGCCAAAATCATTCATTTTCTTGAGATTATGAAGCTCTTTCAGAACAAAAAAAAGAGACAAGAAACAATGAAGCAAAGACCAAGATGAGAAACAAAAACAACACTGTCTTTCTCTTCCATTTCACATCAAAATTCAATTTGGCACCAAATGTGTGAAAACCATGTGGTTCGCCAAACAAAATCTACAATTCGCTATCCAAACCTGAAGCCTGGAAAATGCCCAATTCGGACCCAAACCTCTGCTTCTTCCTGCTGCTTGCCTTCTTCCCCTCCATCTCCGTCTCATCGGACACCATAGCTTCCGATGAATTGCTCACTACCAACCAGACCCTTGTCTCCACCAACCAGATGTTCGAATTGGCTTTCTTCTCGCCGGGGAGCTCCCGCAAATGGTGTTAGAAACATTGTTAGTCCATAACGATAACATACACATATATGAAAACGAACT
>JAYMSU010000265.1:0-15646 GCA_036897765.1 Erodium chrysanthum | reverse complement strand
AAGGTAAACCCACCCCCTCTTCTCCCCCCCCATTTTCCCGCCAAAAAAAAAACTTTACCTTTTAGCGAATCAGTGACCCAAATCCATCTCGTTCCCTGAAGATTTTGATTGAAAACCTTACCTGTCAGTCACTGCTACAATACGAATCGCAATGGACATGGATATCCCTGAACCAGACGAGCTCGAGTGGCTTGAATCGAACTCTTGCTTCCCCGAGGATGACCTAGACCTCGACCCGGCCGATTTTTACCCTCCTGACCTCGAAGAAGAAGAGGACGAGCAGCAGCAGAGGCCGCAGCCACAGTCACCACCGAAATCACCACAGCCCACCGAACCCCAAATCAACAGCCAAAAACGTCACCGAACCGACGCTCCTGATGCGGCGGATGACGAAGATCCGGTGCCTTCGGAGGAGAAGCGGAGCAGGACCGCCCATGGTGCAGCCGAGGATTGTGACAAGGAGTGGCTCCGGTACTCACCACCACCGCTTCCGGCGGAGAATGTTGATGTGGTCGAGGAGAAGATTGTGTCGAGGTACGCGTCAGAGATTGACGGAGATTTTTTTCCGGTTACAGCCCCCAGCGGCGGAGAAAGAGTTTACTCCAAGATATGTATGTTTGAGGAGGAAAAGCGTCTGGGGAAATTGGATATGCGGGGACAGTCAACTGGTAGGAATCTTGTCCTTTTTCCCTTCATAATCAGAATTATCTTTGTTGGAGATTTGGGAAATATGCTAAAAAAACATACAATTTGGATAATTTGATGTCCATTTATACGAAATTTCATGAACTCAGAGTATTAGTTACCTTCAATTTCTATTTCAATTGTTCTGAGCAAAAATAAAAATAAATTCTATTTCAATTGTTACATCTCTTAGCAAGGGTTGAGCTAGTAGGCTCACAACAAGCAAATGTAAATTTAATTAGGGGAAAAAGTTTAGTTTAGATGACATTATAGGCAAGAAAATGCTAGCCAGACCCATGTATTATGTAAATGGTTGTAGTAATATATATAGTTTTCATGTTGTGACAAAAGTAATCCATTTCTTACCTTCTGTTAATTTTATTTTGGGGGAATTGCTGAAAATTGCACTCATGAAATGAACGGAAGGCAGCATTTTGAAGGAAAAAAAAAAACGAAGGAAAAAGTGCCCTAATGAATTGGACATCGTTCACAGTTACTAAAACTATTGGAAATTCGATTTTCGCCAGCAATGTGCGGAAATGTGGACAATTCATGAGGCCTTCGTGGGAAATGTGGCTGACATAAATTGAATTTCCGTTTGTTTTAGTAACGCTGAATAGTGTCCAATTCATGTGGGGACTTGTACGCATGTTTTTTTTTTCTTTTCAAAAGGTTGTTTTCCGTCCGTGACCAATTCATGAGGCTGATTTAACAATTCCCCCTTTTATTGTTATATCAAATATAATATTGCAAAAACTTTTTCTTTTCTTGGAGAAGTAAGGCTGATTTAACATGGTTGTGCTGTTTATCAGCACAATGCAACTAATAATGTCAACTATGTAAGAGGTTGAGTGGATGTGTGCCCGTGATTTCTTATGTAAGATGCGGAGAATTACAATTCCCTTGTATTGGTTTATTATAATGCTACTAAATTGAAACTTGATCGTGTCATTTATAGTAAAGGAAGTGCTTCCAAAACTTAAGGAATCGAGAAAACATAGTGCTTTGAGTTTTCAATAAGTTTAATTTTAGCAATAATGTTTTTTTTATCTTAACAACGGATACCATTTGAGCATCATGGGTACATAAAGTATATGATTCTGGTAATTTATGTTTGAGCAAAAGTTATATGCGTTGAAACTTCAGTCAATACTAGTTTTTGGGCAGAAAGCTTTTAGCATTAGTTGTTTACATTAATTCATTGTTTTGGAAAGGAAAACAGGAGTTATTATGACCGACTTGTCAAGAGAAATGTATGACATAGGAACTGTAAGGTTGTAGCCTTGTAGGTTTAGGAATTCAGGTTGTTCCGTGCTGGCAGGATTAAATATTCCATAACAGAAACTAAATTGTTGTCATGCCATATTTCAGCTAATTAAGCAGGGGCATTTTGACCATTGCTTTAAGAATTTTACAGCATTAGCTTTGTCTACTGTATCGTTGTATACAAACTAACATTTTGACTGGAGATCTCACTCGTATTACTCAGCATGTTTTTTTTCTCTTTCTGAAATTGATTTATAAATTATCAAGTGTGTTTTTCTAAAGTAGAGCTTGAGCCATATCCGACAAAAAATGACCACCATGGGGTTGCTTAATCTGACATGATGTTACCACCAAATAAGATTTACATGTTACTTCCATTTGGAAAATTAGAACTGATATATTGAGTAGTCCTTGTGTTTGACTGTCCATCTGCAGGTCTTATTTCGGAACCTATCAATGCACTACTGCAAAATGTGGAACAAGAGGCTTTTACAAAGGTATGTATATATAGTAAATAAGTTGTGAGACTTGCCTTTTACCTTTTGTTGTGCAAGTCATATAAATCTATAAGATAACTCTATAGTTTATCATTTCTTCATTCGGTATTGAAAGTGGAAATTGATCTTTACTTTTATCAGGTATTTGAAATGCTATGTTGAATTTAGTTGATAAGGGAAGAATTCTGGAATTATTTGTTTGAATCTTTGTCTTATAACTAAATTTGTAATGCTGAAGGCCTTGCAAGCTAGTACTGGCTCTCATAGTGATGATGTTCCCCCAGAAGAACCTGTCATGCATAAACAGCTTTGGGTGGATAAATATGCTCCTAATTCATTCACTGACCTTCTTAGTGATGAACAAACAAACCGTGAGGTACATATAGAAATTCTGAGGTTCTTTTAATCCAAAGAGGACTAACCATTTGTAGTACTATCATCGACTTCAACTGCTGCCATCATTACTTATTCTTGAAGTTTGCCCTGATGTAGGTCCTTTTATGGTTGAAACAATGGGATTCTTGTGTTTTTGGATCTGAAATTAGGAGTACGTCAGAGGATGTTTTTTCTGCTTTGAGACGACATTCTTCCATATCTCAACATCAAAAAGTCTCCGACACAAATTTTGCGAGGAAAAACACTGGATTCAGACAACGCCGTAATGAAACTTTTAGAGATTCTGATGGTCTGGGTCAAAATAGCAGCACTAACGACATTCATGATTTCTTGAATAAAAAATCAAGGCTTACTGGTCCACCAGAACAGAAGGTCAGCAATAAGAATTGTTTGAACTTTGAAACATAATCTTTTGAGTTGTATATATAATCTCTTGCTTTTGCCTAGCAGTAATTGCATGTATTCTACTTCAATGCATAATTCCATGAACTTTTGAAGGATACAGTTAACCTGTTTTCCTAAGTGTCCTTTAAATTGAATTCAATTTCTACCTTTCGATGTAAGATTGCCTTGTCACAATGTCTGACAATAAAATACTCCTCTTGATGTTCTTCTATATGGAATCTTTATAAGGGATATATTATAAATTGGATGGTGTAATGGTCTTAGTCTTTACTGGATACTGCAACCTTTTTAGCTCAATTTTTAGTATCCACTGCCATCTTCTTTGCATCACCTTTAAGGTCATAATCCATAATGGACATGGATTTACATAATTTTTTGATTGTAGGAGAAAAATCAAGTTGGTGTTTATGACAAGTACAAAAAAAACTATGGTCAGGCTTAGGAGTTTGCTTCTGGTCTTATACCTCTCTGTAGTTTGTCATTTATTGCAAGTACTCTGATGCATGTAATGTTTAATATGGTCATTGGTCAAGATGATGGATGTAAAATGTTACAAGAGTTGGTATTTTCTTTTATTTATTTGTAGACAATATTGTAATCAGAAAAAAAAAATTAATGATGTGTCAGTTGCACATATATTTTAAGTCCACAAATAGTTGAGGTGGATAATTTATACCTTGCTTTCATTTAGTATTTCTCTCGGTGTAATAATTGGTTTGTTTTCTCAGTGATGCTTCTTTTTTTTGATCAGCTACTAACCTAATTCCTAATCTACTCCTAATCCCTCCCAAATCCAATGGGATTAGAAGATGTGATGCTTGAACAATTGGGTGCCTCCTTGGGGACTCTCATTGATGTTTCTTGATGTGTCTTTCCTTTTCTTTTTCTTACTTTTGTCCTTGTAATGTAAATTTTATTTCCTCAGAACAAACAAATAAATGCCACTGTTTCTTCTTTCTTATATGTGTATTTTGCATGGTTGCATATATCGTGCAGTCATAACATCTTGAATTGATTATTCTTGTAGGCACCTTATATGGTTGTATTTATACTTGTAAGTTGATTAGTTCAGTACCGTCATCTGGAGTCTTGCCTCACACCAAAGAAATTCTCTAGGTTGTTTTACCAATTACGGATTAATAGTGTGATTAATTTTTGATAATTGCAGATCCTCTTACTTTGTGGTCCTCCAGGGCTTGGGAAGACTACTCTTGCTCATGTGGCTGCAAAGCATTGTGGCTACCGTGTTGTGGAGGTTTTGTTGTTTGCTTTTACTTATGCATAAAGGCATAATGATTAATGTACTTGATTAGGAACAATTCAGTGTACATTTATTTTTGTAGCAATGTTCCCTAGTCTGAATTTGTTACCCATCTATAAATAGGGATATCCTACTACAGTAAGAATACGAGTATGGGTGCTGGACACTATTTCACATAGTAGTGCCACATCAGTTGGTCCAGAAAAATGAGCACTTTTCTTTATTGTGTCAATTCATTTACCTGCCTGTTGCACATGAATGCAGTGTTATTAATGAAGGTGTTGGTACTTCTAACCATCATTAGTTGAATTTGTCGCCAATAGTGTATTCTCTCTTTATGATATGCCCATTCTCCACATTTCTTGCATTTCGATTTATTTTGTAGGGTCTTATGTACTCACAGTGGTTTTGGTTTTATGTAGATTAATGCTAGTGATGACCGATCATCATCAACAATTGAATCTAAAATCCTTGATGTGGTTCAGATGAACTCTGTCACTGCTGACTCAAGACCAAAGTGTTTGGTTGTTTAACTTTCTGAAGTTCCTCATTTGGGTTCCGTAGATCAGGATCATAACTAAAACTAACAACCTTTTTTTATAGGTGATTGATGAAATAGATGGAGCTCTTGGTGATGGAAAGGGTGCTGTGGAGGTTATTTTAAAGATGGTAATTTATCTGGTTGTCTATTGTTTATTTTCTGTATTCTTTTGGGATGTTCAAGTAATGTCCATGTAGTTGTTTCAAATGCTAGAAAATTTCTATTACTACAACCAGGAACGGTAGTCTAGGATTTTTTTAAAACACTATCATGATTGAATGCCTTATGTACATATATTTCTATCTTGTGCAATTTTTCATTGTTCATCTTGGATTTTTCTCTCTTGAAAAATTGTTCACATGCTTTAAAATTCAAGAGTGTGGGTTTGGACACCTCAGCGAGAAATTGCCTCGCTGGTTCCTTAGTGCCTAGTTTTGCTTGTTTGGTATTTTCAAGGTTATGCTGCATTCAACTCTCTAGTTCCCTTTATATTTCTCCATGCAGGTGTCTGCTGATAAGAAGTCAGATGGAAAAGAAAATACTGCAAGAGAAGAACTCTCAGGAAGGAAATCCTCAAAGAAGGGGAATAAAGCAGCATCATTGTCAAGACCTGTGAGTTTGCAAGTCGTAAATGGTTTACATGATTATTTTTCTCCTAGATATCATAAGGGATGGATGTGTATGTAGGTGATTTGCATATGTAATGACCTGTATGCCCCTGCCTTGAGACCATTGCGTCAAGTAGCAAAGTAAGCCATTCTTATAATAATGATCATATGCAACTTTTTATCTGCTAATTTTGAAAATCTCTATTATAGAAGCAGATTATCCTTAGTTATATTGTTAAGTTCAATATTAAAAAATTGTGTATCGTGGTGTCATTATCAGCTGCCTTGCTGATAACTTTGAAAGTAAATTATTGGATCTTTTCTACGTATGACATTATTAGGAATGGTATGATAATGTTATGTATAACTCCCAGCTCCTCAGGACACGAGTTTACTTCTTGGTAGTTATATTACTAAAGTTCAGTACAGTAATCATATGTATTTGTAAACATTATATGATTCTCTGTCTTGAAGTACACATTTTTAATTTTTTTACAATTTAGAGAAGATGGACACCGTACTATTTCAAATTTAATTTTTTTACTATTTCGAGAAGATGGACACCGTACTATTTCAAATCAAAATCCTCTCTTGAAGTTCCCGGCAGTTAATTGTTTGCCCGTGGTGACAAAATGGGCTGGTGGTAAACCTGGTGATATTGGTTGACTTGTGACAATGTGGTTATTGAATGTAGTTTAATAATGACAACATTGAAATGTTTCAACAACTAATTTTAAGTGATTCCCTAAATAAGTTTAAATTTTTTATTGTGCAGAACGTATTCAAGCACATTTGCAATACAAAATAGTCTTTTCTATTCAACCATAATGAAACTGAAATGCTTTGCCCTTTTTTTTACAGGGTTCATATATTCGTTCAACCAACAGTGAGTCGTGTGGTAAGCAGGTGATGATTGGCCAGTGATATCCGTTTCATTGCTATAATGTTTTAGTATTTTCATAAGCACATTCATTATCACCTTGTGGCATATACATGCTTATTGTTATGTTGCCTAAAGTTCCATGGATTTGCAATTTAAGATGGATGGACTTAATTTTCCAAAATGGGTTATTGTAGGCTCAAATATATATGTAACAAGGAGGGAATGAAAACAAATTCTACTGCACTTACTGCACTTGCAGAGCATACTGGTAAGTCATCATATATATCTTTCTATTGAGATTCTGCAAAGTATTACTCAAGCCATCCATTACATTGTGCTTGATGTGTTGTGTTTGGACCGCTCAAAGGGTTTAAAGTGTTTTTCCCCTGTAGCCTTAATTGACATATTCATGATATGCATTTCCTTAAAATGTTGTCTTCTTGTCACTGTTTTTCTTGGATTCTATTCACTCATGTTCTTGCTTAACAGAGTGTGATATACGCTCATGCTTGAACACACTTCAGTTTCTTGACAAGAAGAAGGAAATTCTCAATGTGGTAAGACTCCGAATTGATGTTTTTTCATTATATTTTCTTATTGTTGAAGTACATAAGAACAAGAACTACTTAATAAGAGGCTAGGGTCATACCCAACAAACAAGGTTGACCTTTTAGTTGTGGAGCCCGACCCGAGATAAGGGGCCGGTTTTACAAGGTATCAGAGCTAACCTAGTTTGGCTCACATGTATGTATGTCCAACCCTACATGTGAGGGGGAGTGCTGAAGTATATAAGAGCTACTTATAAAGAGGCTAGGGCCTAGGGACATGTTCAACTACCAAGGTTGACCTTTTAGTTTGTGGAGCCCAACCAGATATAAGTGGCCCACTTTTTAAAATTGTACACTTATGAAGGCAATATGGCTTTTGATTCAACAACACAATCTTATCATCTGCTGTTTAATAAGTTCTGACAGGTGAATTAATCTATTGTGCAATTCATTAATTGTTTTTTTCTTCAAAAAATTCTTTCCGAACCTGTTGTGCTTTAAGTCTCTATTGAGATCTTACAGAAGTTGAGAGATGAAAAAAACTTACTATAAAAGGTGCAAATAGGATAAACTAATTCCTATGCTAATTTTTTTATCTACATAAAAAAATAAAAAAGCTAGCATTTTCATCTCTACGTTTCTTCCCCCTCAACCTTTCTGAGATAGCAAACAAATTATATGCAGAAATGAATTATTGAAAACCAATAAAACCATATTTACCAACCTGACAGAAGAACTTGTTGATGAGAAAACCAGTTACAATCCTTTGTCCTGAAACCCAGATTGTTGTACAAGAACCTGTTTAGCTTTGTAACATCAAGCAACTGAAGCAATCATAATGGTAAATTCGACTTAATGGAGATACTTACTCCACAAGCATAAAAAACTGTTGACTTGACAATATTTATTTTAATACAGTAGATCAGTTTCTGCTTTCTAACCTTGGTACAATTTGCTGATAAAAAAATAATTATGCTACCTTGAGGTTTATGCATTACAGGCATTAATGTGACATAATATTTTTGTATACCATATCCTTAAGGTGTCCTATCATATTTTTTATGTAAATCGCCCATCGTATCTGTCCATTTCTTACAAGCATAGGTTCTAAGAAGTAAGAATACAGCTTAAAATGTCGTTTCTTACTATTCAACTTATGGGTTCTTCATGGATGGTAAATCTATTGGAGCATAGAGATTCTCTCTTTCTCTCTCTGTTTGAAGTAAAAATTGGCTATCATGTGTACTGCTTTCAGTCGGAGATCAGTTCTCAAGTGGTTGGTCGCAAGGACATGTCAAGAAGTGTTTTTGACCTCTGGAAAGAGGTAATGTGTGATAAAGCTAGAACTTTTGTAATTTGTTGCTACTTTACTGTTCACTTCTACTATCCCTTGCAAATAATGATGCTTATCTGTCTTTCTCCCCATCTAGATTTTTCAAAAGAGAAAAGTGAAGCGAGAAAGAAGATCAAATAATAACAGCAGCAGCATGTCCAATGATTTTGAAATTTTGTACTCCCTTATAGCTAACCGGTAGGTGCTGAAATCTTGTTGACTTTGGTCATCACATGTTCACTTTTTATGTCTAAAACATGGGCCACCTTTAATGGGCAATGAACGTGCAGTGGTGACTATGATTTAGTATTCAATGGGATCCATGAAAACATGTTGCAGCTCAACTATCATGATCCTATGATGCAAAAAACTGTAAGCCTTAACTAAATCCATCATAATGGCTACTTTATTTACTATATGTGTTGGTTTAAGCTAATTTAATTGACAACGTGATATTTGGAAATGTATTGTCCTATTGAAGGTTAGGTGCTTAAATGGTCTTGGCATTTCTGATTTGATGCACCAATATATCATGCGTACACAGCAGATGTCACTACTCGGTAAGTGATTGTAGTATCAACCATTTTCTACTCCCGATGTTAAGGACATGCAAAATATAATTTTCCATAAATCTCTTTCATTTTGTCTCTGTTGGCAGTTTATCAACCTCCTATTGTTATTACGGTGCATCGCTTAGTTGCCCAAGTTCAGAGACCAAATATCGAGTGGCCTAAGTCTAATCAAAGGTATATTTTAGTTGCTAAAATATGGTTTCTGTCAAGAGGATTGAGTTTTTTCTTATTATTGCATCCTGTATAAATCTTCAGATACCGGACAATGTTGATGGATAGAATGGAAAATTTAAGATCTTGGCACTACAAAATTCTGCCACATATTGGAAGGCATTTATCTACCAAGTCCTTTGTGGAAGACTCAGTTTCTCCTTTATTACATATTCTGTCACCACCAGCTCTAAGACCGGTAATTTATTTATAGTTGCCTTTATTTGTGATAAGTTAATGCTGCAGTTTCACCAACTTTAGTGTATGATGTCTTTACTTGGTATTTTGTCAGGGTTTGTGTATCCAGTTATTAATACATCTGTGATTGTTCCCGGCTTTAGTTTTTGCAGCCTTCACTATACATTTATGGATCAATATAGAGTGTGGTCTTTTTCCAAATTTTCTATTCAATACACAGTGATGTCATCCTTTTCCCTTTTACATTACATATTTCTATTGGCATGCCATATTATTTGATAGACGAGGGCTGCATATTGAACCAACATTTATTTGGATGCTTAGTTTTATTTTCGTCTAGCCGAGAACATCTGTCAAAGTATTTTATTTTCTAGTTCATTTTCAATGTCAATATGAATATTAAACCATCCTGAAGCTTATGAAAAAACATTCTTTACTTTAGACATGTTTCTTATGCATGTTGCCTAACATTATACTCCCTCCACCCAAAATATGTAGTCTACGTTTCTTAATCACACGTTCCAAAATAGCTGTCTACTTTTCTATTGAGGAAGTAAATTATCCCTGTATTTTCAATAATATCCTTCCATGATTCTGTTGTCACCACACTAGTAGGAAAGAAGAACGCTAATTTACTGAATGAATTGTCTGCAACAGAACTATAAGAATTCTCTTATTTTAGCGTACCTAGTACTGAATGAATTGTCTAAAACAAAAATATAGGAATTCTCTTAGACTACATTATCTGATCACCAGAAGTTTGTGCGTGGGTGATAAGGTCGCTTGTTATTTGTGGCTGACTACCTCTGTAATAGTCTTAACAATCTCATGTTCCATATGCCGCTAACTGTTTTTCTTTACACGTGCTGTGTTGTAGGCCCTTTTTGGTTATAAATTATAACAGATAGCAGAACCAATATGCAAAGTATGAATTATTTATTTTCTTAAAGTTAAATAGCCTGCTGATGCAGGGGAGTTAGAAGTTGGCAATGACATTCATCATCTAAAAGATGTATTTGTAGGAGTGGAATTTTGAACTCATTTGGATTGTTTGTCCATTTATTTCTTCTCTTTATCGGCAATAAAACGAAATATTGTTAAAAATGAGAGCGATCACGAAATGGGATCGACAAGCTCCCAGTCAAAATGTGCTCAATACATGAGAAGGATAGAAAGACAGAAAGGAGAGAGAATACAAGGCACAGACAAGACATTTAATTCTTCTTTATGTGGTTCCTGACTTAGTTTTCTTTTCAACAGGTGGCTTTGCATTTATCAGACAAAGAAAAAGGAGAGTTTTCTCAGTTAGTTAGCACCATGGTAGCTTATTCCGTAACATACAAGAACATGAAACTTGATCCTCTGCCTGGTAATAACCCAAGGCATGAAGCAGCTTTAGAGGCCTCCACACTGTGCTTTGATCCTCCCATCAGCGAATTTATCAACTTTAAGGTTTAACTTTGGATCAGTCATTGTTGAAAGATTCAAACTTAATACTTTATTCAAAATTATTTAAATCTTGTTGTAATTGCTGTCTTCCTGGATTTATGCAGGGCTATAACTCTGGTCATCATGTGCTAGCTTTAGCTGTGAAGCAGGTTTTGGTGCATGAGGTGAGTGATCTTGTTTTTATTGCATGCTATTCAAGGATAAAAGCTAGCTCAGAGTTGGCTTTAGCTAGAGTTCAGTTAAGAACTAGTCATACTCTATTTAGTTCAATATAACTAGATCTGTCCCGTGCCATATATGAATTTAATTTGATATTTGAGGTCCTGTCCTGTCCGGATGTCTGTTATTGCTGACTCCATAATGGCAGTCTTTCCTTTTCTTTTCAAAGAGTTCTTCTCTTTCTCTGTACTGCTCTCATTACATTGCTTTATACTTTCTTGTACCAGAACTTTGTTGGTGGTTTGTGGATCCCACTCCGGGACCCATGCCACTTTTTGATTAGTGCAAGTTTTAAGCTTGCCAAATTTCCAACATGTATATTTATTCTCTTCTGCTGGGGTTTTATCAGGAAAGAACAACCATATTTCCATTTTTGTTAAGGTGCTTGTTTCATGGTGTGTTTTCCAACAATAGATGAATAAAGAGATAATTGCAAAAAAAAAGAAAAGTCTGGTTGATACCTTTTGCAAGTTGGTACCCTGTACTAAGTGTTGCAAGATGATATTGTATAGTTTGATTTTTTTGCACTGTCAGTTATTCTTTAACGGAAAAGGGGTAAAGTAGGTCATGTGCATGACACATGACCTCCTGATTTTCCGAAAATACCAATTTTGCCCTTGAATAATTTTTTTAAAAAAAATCTTTAAAAGAAGTATCATTTTTTTACTTGAATAAAAGAAATGAAAAATACAAAATAAATTTATTTTTTTTAATTTTAAAGTATTAAATTCTATTATTTTTTAACACCATTACTAACGGTGCAAAAAGAGTAAGCCACACGGTACCAACTTGCTAAAGTTGTCAACCATATAACCCTTTTTTTGCAATTATCCCATGAATAAATTAATTAGTAGTTCCCCACAGCTTATTTTATTTAATTTTACATTCAGTGATAATCTTTTTTCAAAAATCTATCTTAGCATATGCATATTGTTCGAGACCCTTGGAGCATTTTGTGGTGTATTGGCCAAATGATTTTAAGTTCTTAAGACTACATATGTATATCTTCATGAAGTCGAATCTAATGCTTGCATGTGATCCGATGTTAAGAAGCCAGTGATTAGTAACTCGTGGATAGTAATGTGGTGAACAGTAACCCGAATGTTGAAGAGTGAGGAGCAAGTCTATTTTATTTCTATGTCTCGGTTGATGTTATCGGGTTTCCTATTTTGAGTTAATTTAGTTTCCTTGTCGCCGTAGTAGTGGTTGTATTTGGGAAGTAGATTTCAATAGCTTTTAGGAAAACTATTCTCCCATTTAAAGAGAAGAGCCAAGAACTCTGAATTAAGAAATCAGTTAAGGATGAATATAATTCTAGAATAGATTAGTTATAGAGATATGACATACTCTCCAATTAATGCTAGAAGAACTCATCTCATAACGAGATCCAAATTCGGGTCTATAACAATGGTACCAGAGCCAGTCAGGTTACTATTCACCAAGTTGGTAACATTCATTGTTATAGACCCAGATTTGGATCTCGTTATGTGATGAGTTGTTGCAGCATTCATTGGAGAGGACGCAAGAGTTCTTGTAGCATTCATTAGAGAGAACGCCAGATCTCTATAACTGGTCTATTCTAAAATTATATTTTCCTCAACAACAACAACAAGGAAACAAATCAGCTCAAAGTAGGAAACCCAAATAGCATCAACTAAAACATAAATAAAAATAGTCACTCTTCGGGTTGCTGTTCGCCTGGTTACTATTCACCGGGTTGCTAACATACAAGTTGGTTATTCGTAGAAAGCTTTATGCATAGTAAGCTTATACCTATTTTCAATGTTGGGTGGTACTTGATCGCAGTAAAAAAAGGCGATTCTAGTGCTCACCAAATCCTCTTGGTTGATATTTTCTCTCTTTTTAAGCTCCAGATGAATATGTAGCCATCATTGCATTTATTGAAAAACAGTATCATTTTCTAAATCTTCTTCCAACCAATACTTCGTTAACAACTCCACTGTATCAGGTTGAAAAGCAAAAGATTTTACTAGTGGGAATGGGAAAATCTCAACATTTACCAAATGGACAAAACAAGATTAATCAGAGTATGATAGGGGAGGTCCGGCTTGAACAAAAAAGTGCGCAGTCCTACAAAACTGATCTTGCAGCAGTTTGTACTCAGACCAAGGAAAAAGCAATAAAAATATCAAAACAAAGTTCATCAACGGTTACAGCCAATGTGAAACTACAAGCGTCTGGAGATGTCAAGCCCAAAAAGCCTTCTGGCGGTGCCTTCAACTTTGACAGGTATATTGGTTTATCTAAGACTTAAAAAGTGAAAGAAGCTAACTTCAATGTTGGAAACATTGCAGTGTTTCTGTTTTGGAATTCTTACTAGTTACAAAGTGAAGAACTTGCTATTATCCTTGAATGATAGAAGCCCATCCATTTCTATTGTCATTCCCAATATGTCAGCTAACATTGTCCAAATTCAGTTTCGGCTCTCTCCTTCTCTCCCGCCCTTCCCTGGGTTTTTTCCCACTTCTCTCCTCTCTCTTTTTCAGTCCTGTAAGTGCTTCCGGAGTCACTGTTGGGGCTGATCCATCGCCGCTTGTCGGTTGGTGGGGGCACAAATTGGCCAGAGGATTCACCCATGTGGTCTTCTGTTTCACCGTTCACTAGTCCGGTTTTAGATGCATTTATTTCTTCGTAAGCAAAAATATACATTGTCCAAATTCAGGCCACATATGAATTAGTAAGGTAGATGAAGGGGTAAGAAAACATTCACCCCAAAAGATAGGTAGCCATTTTTTAGGGGTGGGAAACTGATGCAAGGAGCTTTTAGTCTTAATACATTGTAAGTTATCTATGTACATGATATCTTTTGTTGTTACACCAGGTGGAAGGTGGGTAGTAAAGGTTCTCAAGGTACTAATACTGCTCCACAGAAGTCAGTGACCTTGGAAAGAGATTCGCGCCCTCTGCTATTTAAATTTAATGAGGTAAGTCAAGTGGTTGTGGCATGTTCCTTTCACTGACATGATATGGTGCTTTCTTTACAATGAGGAAGGATCATCATTATGCAGTGTGCTCCATTTTACTCCCTCTAGTAACAAATTAAAATATCAAATTTGTGATATAAATTGGATGTAGTTAAGCTTGTAGAATAGCTAGCATTATGTGACAGAAGTTTGTCAAAACTCATTTGGTTGTCATTCTGAAAAGATATTTTGATTATTTTGAAATGTAAATTTCGACTAGCATGTCCTGTAGACACTGACTAAGAATTCATATCTCAGCAGTTTTTTTCTTTCTACCGAGCATTTAATTCCCAGAAAATCTGAGAAATTCAACTGCATTTAATATGTTTGTAGCATCAATATTTAGAGCTTCATGCAGTGTAAATAATTGAGAAACTGAATGACACTAATATCTCCCCTTCGTCTTGCAGGGTTTTACAAATGCAGTGAAGAGGCCTGTTCGAATGCGCGAATTCTTGCAATGACCAGTTGGTGTACGCAAAAGACGCATGTTGATCTCCTTTCACCTATTGTCAAGCTCACTTTGTTATGCTCATATTGCAATTTGATGTGCACTTTGTTATGCTCATATTGTAATCCCCAACTTATAACTTCATCACTTGCATCAATTTCTGCAATATTTTATAGAGCCGGTTATCTTGTGTGTTGCAGGCTTAGGGAAGGAAATGTGGTATCCAGCGATAAACAGAACTAGCAATGATACTGAGTTCAGCTCATGTTCAGTGATGAGATTGATTGTGTAGCTCACGACTTGATTATTTGATCTTATAGTTAGGAGAAATCTGTCTGAGTAGCAACTCTCTTATCATGACACCATCTTCTCTCACTGTAGCGTTCTTACAAGAATGAACAGATGATGCCTTTGTTCCCAAATGTTACTATTCTCATAAGATCTCTTAAAACTACAGATTGTTTCATTGGATCTTTGCAGCAGCTTGAACTGAATCAGATGCAGTCATTGACAATGCATTCATTACAAGACAATGATGTAAATTACTCTCGCTTCTAACAAATCCTATTGGTCACAAGATATTTGTCAATAAACCAGTCAAGCAAAATCATCATCCTCATCAAGATACTAAAATTATGTTCCGTCAAGGCTGTCTAGGAAGTTGAAAAAAGATGAATTACTTACTAGCCCAGTCAATGAGCAATCCAGCATATCACCAAGAAACATGCTGATGATATTCAATTGTTGTTATCCAAAAGGGTTAATTACAAATACGCGTATAAACATATGCCTGTTTTTCAAATTAGTAAACAAATATTCGGACTTGTCTTTTAGGCTCCTTAACCTTTCCATTTTTTTCAAATCCATACCATCGTTAAGATTTCCATCCAAAATTGTTATGGTTAGGAGTCAAATGACAAAAATGCCCCTAAGTATTTTTCTAATTTATGAAAAAATGTCATCGAAGAAAAAAAAACGCCTGTCTGTCGAGCTTCTCCGGCAACCGTTGCCAGGCACGAGCTCCTCCGGCACCGTGGGGGATGAAGGGAGGTGGGGGACGCTGTTGACTCTGAACCTGTCGACCCAGCTCGGCGGCAGTGTTTCGTGACATATCTGGAACCATTCGTCGTAGCTTGTCTTC
>JAYMSU010000264.1:0-15662 GCA_036897765.1 Erodium chrysanthum | reverse complement strand
TATGGTTGATATATAATATATCTGATATTTTAAAAAAATCTTTAATAAAATAGATAATACAATATACAAGTTTAATTATTACATTTTTCAATTTGCACTAAAAAAACCAGTAAGATAACAACAATGATATATAATTTATAAATAAAGTATATTTTTAATATATTTCAAAAATCTACTGGTTAGATGATTATTATATTTGTAAGTCATAGGTTCAAACCTTTAACCTTGATCACTAATTTGATTCTGGGAATTGAGTTTTGAGATCAACTACAGAGAATAAAAACAGAAAAAAAAGGGGAGGGTGTGTCACGTGACTGACTACATACTTTAATTATACTTGTTCCACGAAGTGATAGTTACGAAAGATGGAAGAAAATGCATCAAAACTTTGACACCATGAGTTGTGGTGTGGTCCATCCACTAAGAAGAGACAAAAAAGAGAGATAAAGTCAAGATCAGGTGTAGCGATCATGGTTGTCAATCAATCCACTCCATTTCATGAATAAGATAAGCTTTTTGAGAGCTGAAACACTCTCCAATGAATACTACATTCTCTTAAAATACTCAATTGAACTCTGATACAGAGGCTGAGCAATGGGGCCAAGAGTGGTTGTGCCGATAGACCTGAAGAAGAAGCCATGGGAGCAGGAGCATCCCCTCCACAACCGCTGGCACCCGGAGATACCGCCCGTCGCTGAGGTTAAAGACGGAGAGCTTTTCCGAGTAGAGATGGTGGATTTCAGTGGTGGAGGTATCACCAAAGACTACACTGCCGAGGACATGAAGCATGCTGATCCTTCAATTGTACGTAACCTCTTTTCTCTACTCATCGTCTCACGTATGAATCATATCATTCTTCGATAACTATTTTAGTGTCTTTATCCATCATTATTTATGTTTCATGTGTAGAGTCTCATGCCTATAAAATGTAAATCTCGACTTAGTATGCACTTGAGGTTCGTGAATTTCACTTCTATAAAATACAGATCATATTCTGTCATCATAAACATCTTAAGATCTTTATCCATCAATTTAAATTTTGAGACATGTTTTAATTATATGATAATGATATCATCAATCCCACATGGCCTTATAGATGGATGGAGGAGCATTAACAAACACAATTTATTATTTTCTTTCAAGAATTTAATTGTTTTGTTTGTATTATTAGAAGTGTTGATTAGCACAAAGGACCACCTTGGACAAGACATAGCAAGTAGTTTGTACACATACATGTCTCTCTCAGACTTGTCTGATACTGAATTGTATAGAATCTCAAGTCAACTTGTATCTTCCTATGGATGGGATTCAACTAATAATAAGGCTGTAAAAATCATAAGAAGCTCCATCTCCTAGAAATGGCTCCTCCTACCCCAAGACTAGTGGTGCCCATAGACCTGAAGAAGAAGCCATGGGAGCAAAAGGTACCCCTGCACAACAGGTGGCACCCAGACATACCCACAGTGGCGGAGGTCAACGCCGGTGAGGTCTTCCGAGTAGAAATGGTTGACTGGACCGGAGGAGTCGTCAAAGATGATGACTCTGCACTTGATATTAAATCCTTAGACTTGACTACTGTAAGTACAAAGTTTCAAGCTTTAAGTTGTATGAAGCTATCAGATATATACCCATTTCAGATCTGTATATAGTAGCACTAGCAGAAGCAGCTATTATTGTAGAAAGTCCGATCCACCCAAAAACTTGAAGTGATGAATGGAGGCCTCGTTATACTTATATATACTGATTAATTTCTTCACGTACTTTTGATGGACATACTTCAACAAATATTATCTATGAAGCTATGAGATATGAAGTTGTTTTGAATATGTGGTTGAAGGTACACTACATGAGTGGGCCGATCAGAGTTTTGGACGGAGATGGAGTTCCGGCCCAACCCGGAGATCTCCTAGCAGTGGAGATCTGCAACTTGGGACCTCTGCCGGGGGACGAATGGGGATACACAGGAACATTTGACAGAGAAAATGGAGGAGGCTTCTTGACTGATCATTTCCCTTGTGCCACCAAAGCTATTTGGTACTTTGAAGGAATATACGCATACTCTCCCCACATACCAGGCAACTATCACTAAACTATATATGCATACACGTTAATGGTTCTAATTCTCATACAATTTGATTTGA
This sequence comes from Erodium chrysanthum, assembly GCA_036897765.1. Classification (NCBI taxonomy): domain Eukaryota; kingdom Viridiplantae; phylum Streptophyta; class Magnoliopsida; order Geraniales; family Geraniaceae; genus Erodium; species Erodium chrysanthum. The sequence continues at coordinate 13,521 of JAYMSU010000264.1, read as the reverse complement.
TTTGCTGGACAGGAGTTCGATTCCCGGGTTTAACTCACCCGGGCATAGTTGGAACTGCACCATCAATGGAACTACTCAACATATGGAACGAGAGGGAGAGAGAGCTAGAGGAGAATGGCTTGCAAACCCTGAAACTATGCGAGGTCTTGCATTCGCGCCCATTGGCAAACCTACCTTCAACCAAAGGCTGCCATCTTGGCAAGGTTAGATACATTTTGATGCAAGTAAGGCAAAATCAGCATTAGTAATTTACAGAGTTTCTGATTATGTGCAGATCCAACGGGGCAGTCCCGAGTGGGAAAAGATTGCTAAGGAAGCAGCAAGAACAATCCCGGGGAGGGAGAACGGAGGAAACTGTGACATCAAGAATCTGAGCAGGGGCTCGAAAGTGTACCTTCCCGTGTTTGTAGAAGGTGCAAATCTTAGTACAGGTGACATGCATTTCTCTCAGGGTGATGGTGAAGTTTCATTCTGTGGGGCAATTGAGATGAGCGGCTTTCTAGAGCTCAAGTATGTTTCCAAACCCATTTCTCATTTCACTGCATCTATTCCATTTCAGTATCTGATAATGGTTTTGTATCAGGTGTGAAATCATTAGAGGAGGAATGAAAGAGTACCTTACACCGATGGGACCGACTCCTCTTCACGTTAACCCAATCTTCGAGATAGGACCAGTTGAGCCCAGGTTCTCAGAGTGGTTGGTTTTTGAGGGCATCAGTGTTGATGAGAGTGGGAGGCAGCACTATCTTGATGCAAGCGTTGCTTACAAGCGTGCAGTGCTCAATGCCATTGACTATCTGTCAAAATTTGGCTACTCCAAAGAACAGATGTATCTGCTGCTATCATGCTGTCCATGTGAAGGAAGGATCTCTGGAATTGTGGATGCGCCTAATGCTGTTGCTACACTTGCAATCCCTACAGCTATTTTCGACCAGGTACTTGATCTTCACATCACACCAAAACTTGACATACTATGTACACCAGTTCATGATCAACTAAATCAGGTGTATCAAAACGTTTTGGGCTCAAAACCTTGATTGTAATGGAGCATATATTGTAATTGAAGCCGGGTCTCAAAACCTAAGTTCAAGTGCTTGACCAGCAATTAGTTTAACAAGCTATCCATTTGCAGGATATTCGTCCAAAGAACAACAAAGTCCCCATTGGGCCTCGGCTAGTGAAGAAACCAGATGTCCTGAAATGTACATACGATGGAAACTTACCAACCACAAAGAACCCTAGCGCCCACACATGATTTCAAGCAACCACTACAATGTCCAAAATATTTGTACCCTTAACTTTATGTGCAACTTGATTATGTCCAGTAAAGATTCAGCTTTTAAAATGATCTCACCATTTGATGATCACATCTATATATTCTTTTCTCCAACAGTTATGACTGTAAATCTACATTCCACATATAATATAATGTCAGGTTAAGAGAGGTTGGATGCAAAACAGTGATGTTAATCAAGTACTTCATTTAACTAAATCGCAAGCCTTCATAGTTCATATATATCAACCCAAAAGTAAGGAAGGCTACAAGAGAGAGGAGGTGGATGCCAAGTAATGACACTTGTTTAAAGAGAGTACCTCGACCTCTAAGTAATGATTTACTCTCACACAAACAAAACTATAAGGAGGGCTAAATGTTTTTAGTAATATATTGAGAGTGTCCGGTGATGTTTGAGAGATGGAGTCTGTATGCCAAAAGACCATAGCCAAAGGTCCAGCTCCACACTCAACACCTGAACAGAGAAGCCACATCACAACAACAATCAAACACATGGAGAAAGCACAAAGGAAAGAAACGAGTTGTAAGAGATTGTTTAGGTGTACCTGCTTTCCTGATTTGTTGGTGATGAGCTCCCTCATTTTCTCCACAGCATATATAGAGCAAGCTCGCAGTTCAACTTCCTCTTCACTTCCCGAACCAATTTCATTATTGGACTCGATAATGTTTGCAAGAGTTGTACTATATTTGAGCACACCGAGCTGTTGCAGGACAGCCGGTACAATGTAGTCAGCAAATATGGTTATTGATTCAACATCATTGAATTCTCCATAACTCTGTCCCTTGAATGCACCCCATAGATCGGCTGCAAATATCTGAGCCCTTTTATACAAAAACACTTGGTGGCCTTTGTACACTGAGTGATCGCGAAATCCTACAGCAATTGGCATACTAGGAATCAAAACTCAGTTTCTCAATCATCATTTCAAATTTGTATACAGCAGAGTCGATGAATTCAGCAACCACATATTCAATAAATAGCAAATAGCAAAAAAATACCGGGAAAATGACGTGCAATCAGAGCTACAAGCTTTGCTGCTGATTTTCCACTGGACTCCACAAGATTAGATGCTTTACCCCCAAAGCTTTTCTCAAGCTCAAACCCAACCTAAGCCATACATTTATGAATAACATTTTATAAGATGTAGATAATCAATAAAGTCAAGTTAAATTATATGTAGTATATATTACATAGATATGAATCTTGAGGGATGGAAAGTTCTATAGCTGTAAGAGAAAAGTATACCTCATGCAGTAGACGAACCCGTTCATCCTCCAAAGGAAGTGGCCTAGGCCATTTCAGCAACTCACGCAATTCAGGTCCTAACAAGAAATGATGATCTCATAAATTTACCACCTAATAGAAAAAGAATTTCACAGTTTGGGGATATTTCTACAATGCAAAAAAATATATACAACTATTTTTTTAAAACCCTGGTAAGGTTAACATGTTAGACACCTTTAATATTTAATTCAAAAGATGGAGAGATTTGAAAGGATGTAAAAAATAGGATAAATACCAGTGTACTTTTGTAGACGATCGGCATCAAAGACGGATTTGTCATTTTGCAGAGCTGCCTTAAGCCCGGAAGCCAAATGATCATAACTGAGATCCTTGTCTATTAAAGATAAGCAGTAGAAAATAAAAAGGAGCAGCAGCAGTGTTAGTCATGCAAAACACATGCATTTGAATAAAAAGCAACTAGAAAAATACAGTGCAGCTAAGAGTCCCTTTTAGTATTCAGACCAGTCAAATTAAGTAGACAAAAGCTTCCATTCAATGTGATGCTGCAGATGCCAACCAACAAATGGAAGTGTGTCCACTTGACAGAAGAGTCACGTTCCTTTACAACCAGCTCAGGCATGATAGTTTTACCTCTCCATAAAATATCATTAGCATTTTAACCTATAAGCTTAGATGACCAACAGGGAGCTACAGATTGGCCAATAGTTATTCTGATTTCTACTCTCTTGCACTCACTCCACTCCAAGGCCTGAAAGTTCTGCCTCTTAATGACCAATACATGAATTTTCATGTATCCTTGGCATTATTCCAAATACACTCCAGGTTCAACAAATCAAGGACTGAATCATCACAAAATCAGACCCACAAACTGGAACACAACATGTTCATCTGCCCATACCATTCACATTGGATTCCATTTAAGTAATAATCACCCACAATACTTGGAATTCAGTGACCAATTATGTCCAAATGATCACGGGTACAGATCAAAGGAAAAGGACAACATAAGGAGGATAACAAACATGTGAGGGTTGGAAACTCCATTGCAAATAGGATGTAAGGGTAAATAAAAAACATAGAATAGCTTCCCCTTTTAGTAGTGCATAGAAAAAAAAGAAACAACTGCATCAGATATAAGGATAATGAGCAGATTTTTTTGCTTCTCTTCAATACTATGCTCAACTACCCATGCAAAGCAACTAAACACAGTAAAGGAGACCTCAAGTCCTATACAATGACATTGTAATATTAATAAAGAATTTGTTTCTTTCATCATAATTGTAAATTGAATGTTGCCCAAAACTTATCCACAATCACTCATATACAGTAGCAGTAGGGGAATCAAAGAAAGATGCAATTTTTAACCCTTCCAGTTCCAAGCAAAAGATTGAGGATAAACACAAGACATACCCGGCCAAAAACAGAAGTTCAAAGCATCCAGAACAAAAAGGTACTGAACAGTGAGTGGGCCGTTGTCAAAATAGTGAATCCCTTCAAAATCCCATTCAACCTTCGGCACCGACCCTATTTTCTCCACCGCTTTCTCAATCCCTGTACATTACAAACGCACAGAAGGGAACAAAATAAGTTCATAAAAATGATAACTTTCCGATGGCAGAAACAGGACAAAAACAGAGCAAAATGATGCTAAAAAATGTGGGAAATAGATGAATGGTTAGGACCTGAAGCGTCGACAACGACGTGAGAAGAGCGACTAGCGACCCAAGCAGAACTTGCCCTAACCTCTTCCATGGCGGCTCTGCGAGTGATTTTGTTTGTTTGAACCGAACCCTAGCAATAACAGAGCTCCATATATGGGAACTTAATATCTATATATACACGGAGATATATAAAAGTCAAATCAAAGTCAGAGTCAGCGACAATACGTCGTCATGGGCGCAGCTGTTGATGATTTTGGTTGTTTCCCGGATGTGTAATTTCCCGCTTTCTTCTCTCTCTCCCTTCCTATTTTCTGTTTTGGGAATTTATTTACGTTAGGCTAACGGGCTTACAGCAAGCCCATTTTCACTATCGATTCAGGTCGTGATATGTTAGGATCGACAAAATCGATCCATTAAGGAATTATTGTCGACTTGATGTGGATATCGATCCAGTATTGTTGATTTCAGAAGAGAAAACTAAGTAACTATGATTAAATATTGTCATTCTCGCGTTTTTATCCCAAACTTACTTCTTTTTGAAATTCTGTCAAGGCCGTCATTTACTTTATCGACTTATTACTTCATCTCATTGAACTTGTAATTTTCTCCTTACTATGTTTAACACCTTTTTTTAATAGGGTTCCGACTGCTCGTGATGGTGCTGCAATGAACCCGTTGGCGATTGGATTAGAAGCGACCATTCATGGAAGTGGTGTCTTGCAGTGGCCCATAGGGCCCTCTGTCTAACCCATTGTTGCCCACAACATCGTGAGTAGTCGGGTAAGCCTCGTGTCCCGTCTAGAGTCACCGCACAACATCGGAATCCTATCCAACGTGGTCGCATCTCGGTGTGTCCAAACCACTGATATATATACCGACTAAAGGAGTTCCCCTTCTCTAGAAACACCTCTGTCTTTTTCGCAAAATACGTTAATGGAGAGACCCTCATAGGGTGAACCAATGGTCAAAGTCCTAGCGCAATATTACACTGTTAGGTGACACATAGAACCCGCGATTGTGATAATTGGTGGTAGGGTGTCTTTTGAATCGGTTCCCCTATCGAGTCTTTGCCTGGAAACCAATGTCATGCTAATGGGTGATTGCACTGGTTGGTTGACGAGTTTGTGAAGTAGTTCCTAGGCGGCGTCGAATAAGGCCAACCCAGTTGTAGACGTACCAGACTGGCGAGGTCGAGAACAAGGTTTATGGCCGTTTTAAGAATTCAGATTTTTTGATGTCGTGTTCATGTAAGTTGGAAATCAATGATAAAAAAATAAAATTGTATTGTATTCAACTTCAACTATTTTGTCAACAAATATTGTGTACAAGTTTGTATCTTAAGCCTCTTAACACACAGTATATCAATATGATATATAAGAAAAAGAAGAAACAAAATGTAACTGTTGTTCCAGTCAAAATACGGTCTGATTATTGTGGGTCACCATTCCGCATCAATCTCTACTATTGTTAACACCGAGATGAACATGGGTCAACATTGGCAACAAATTGAACAAGTGTTTGGTAAACGAACCCGTCCAACTTGATTATGATTATGCATTCCACATATCTGACAAGCTCAGCGAGTTGCGATGCAACCATTGTTGTATCCGCGGTCACGCCCACGGCCTTAAGAAAAGGACCCGATCACAAAAACTGTTGGCACGGACGACATTAGCAATAGGAGCAGTGCGATGCGCGTTACTGACAACGCCATAAGCAGTAGCTAGAGCCATCCAGGCTTGTGCAGCCGACGTAGCTCAAGTGAGATGCTAATAGGACACATTCATTGGTGTTTAACTCTATGGTGCTAATATATGTGGTTTTGGAGTTTGCAGTATTGGATCTCGTTTTAGCAAACTGGACGGAGTGGGCTGAAATGAATTGACATGTTACAGGCCCATTCTTACCTGTATAAAAAGGTTTGTATGATGATGGGTTGTTGGTGTTTATAAATAGGCTTGAGACAGGAGAGCCCATGAATTGGATTTAATCCTTTAATCATCGGATCCATGATTCAAACTCGTGTACTATCCTGGATACAAACAATGTTAGGTCATTATAGGATTCTATGTGAACCAATTTAGAAGATGCTGTTTTGGGACTGAAACTACATGTTAGCTTCTTTGACCTCTATGAGAGCCGAACCGATATGTGAGTGCATCTTTGAGCTCTGTAGAGGGCCAAATAGCCCATGCACAAGTTGTTAAAGAGCTTTCATAGGTACCAAAGGACACTCTTTGTGAGGCTAACTTGTGTATATTTTGTTGATTATTAGGTCATCAATTTATATCTGGTTTTGGCCACTAAGTGCAAGCTTCCATTATTCTTTAGTGTAGGGTACTTTTGGTTTTGGATTATCGTGCGGATGCAAATGGGCTTTTATTTTATTCAGCAAATGGGTCTTCTCTATTCTTTAAAGAAACAGGATTGAGATTTAGGTCAATATATAATTGGTGAGTTGAGACCCTTGAAAGTCAAAGACAGAATTGGATTGTTGGGTCTATGATTCTAGAATTCCCACAAAACAATATATGAAAGAAAGATGCTAGTGTAGTGTGTACCACTAGACACTAGTTATAGGGCAACATTTGAGACGGTGGGGCTCCCGAAACTAAGTACCAACCCTACAAATCCACCACCTTAGCTTAGCTCAAGGGATGTGTCCCAAGACAAACCCAAATAATCACTCTCCATATTTTTTGGGCCTATGTATAGCATAGGTCTCTCAATCTCACTTAATCCAAGGTTTGGGGTCCTAATCCTAAGACAACGTTAGGACAGTGAGGAATCACTTAGCTTTCTCAAACCAAATATGTACTAAATCGGACTCATGGATCTCTCATGTCTCAAACCATATTTTTTAGTAAAGCATCATATCATTACTGAATCATATCGGTTATAACAATGTCTTGAAAGCAGTCATAGATATTTACATTATTTCAAGTATGATCAGAGAATTCGAACATTGCTCGTGTAATAACATGAGCTACTCTATTAACTGACCGTTTAATATATAGGAGAATAAGTGTATACAGTCTGATAAAATATGACTTAATGGAGGCCGAAATGATGACTCCTGCTAAAGAAGACGAAGAAGAAGAAGTGCTACTGACTGACAATCCGTTTCTATCTCCACCTATGGATGCTCAAAAATACGGAGCCAACTCAAGGCCTCTCATTAATTTTGACACATTTAAATGAACTCATTTGGCTATTACTTGTCTGAATGTATGCACATGAGCCTGAAATCATGAAGAGATAAATGTCTTTTTGTACCTCTTGCCACGAACGTCCTAGCTATGGCCTAGGGCCAGTCTTGTTGGTGCATCCACCCCATATCATTATTGTATTGTACATGTACATTACCGTATATCTATCTACACACCATCCATATATAGACCCTATTGCTTTTTCATTTTGTTTTTTACTCCTCATACACCATCATCTAGTACCTAAAATGTCCTTTAAATCTCTCTATAAATATCAATTATCAGCTGGTCCTAATATTTGTCATCATGCATGCGACCAAACATTAAAGATATCTGGCATAACATTTGTCTTTTAGCGGTCGATTTCATCCCATATGATTTTTGCATGTGTCGAATAACAATTTATGTATATGATTATATGTGTAACACATTCCCTAGTCTAATAGTCATAACCTCCTATTTCAAACTAACCGCTTAGGGTAATTAATAATGAAAAATTTGATTAACTATGTTCATATTTTGAATGTGTTAGATGTCAGCCGTCCACTCCTATAAACACATGCATGCACACGGAAGTGATGAGGTGAACAAAGGCGGTTGGAGTCCAAGCAGGATGGTATGGGGAGGGTAGGGGCACGTCTGCAAAAATTGAAAAAGTTGCGGCGGACATACGGCCGAGCCATGGCCGCACCCTGGTGTCGGTGTCTTTCCTTACAAAACAAAACACAACATAATTACACTATTGGTGAATTGACAGGTCATAGTTTCAAGTATTTGAATATGAATCTCATTTTTAATTTTATTTCAAAATGCACCCCCCGATCCCCGAGGTTTATAGCCAGCTAAGTAGCTAACTATAGTAGATACTGTTCTGTATCATATGAAGATGATTATGATAATATTAGATTATCCAATCTCTGATCTCATCCCAGTATGTTTGGTACAAACCCTATCCTGCTGTCTCTGCCCTTTTGTCTCCTCTCAAAACCCAACATACACCAAAACCTGCGATATTCTCGCATTTATATAGAGAGGACAGATCGGTTAAAAACTCTTAAAATAAAAGGGTAAGAATCTGTCTTAAAGATTTAACTTTTAACACATCAGTACCTAAAATGATTATCAATACGAATTGTAAGAAACGGGATACTTGGAGGCGGTAAGGTAGCTCGGGGCACTCTTGTAATCTCACATTTATTCTTGGCACATTATAGTTGTGTACTACATAGCCATAGAGGAGGAGGCGACCCATATTAATTAGATACATCCTACGAGTTTATGAAACGACATTAGGCCAGATGAATTTTCAAAGGGAAAATTGAAAAACTACGTCTAAAAGTTACCACTTGTAAATACCTAATCCCTATGTTACAATATTTGAGGGTTGTGTAAGATGACTTCGACAATCGTGATTGTCAGATATTAGATTCTCTCGGAGAGTGGAATTTATGGGAAAAAAAGATGTTATGTCGAGAGGAGATGAAGAGAATGTATAAGTAGATGATTCAAATATATAGGGTCACGGGTCCATGGTAACGATTCAAAGGGTTGGGGACCAGCGAGACACGTTTCGTATTCCCATAGTTTCCGATGGAAAACGACGACGTCCGATACCATTCGACACCGTTCGGATGCTTTCCGACGCCACACGATGGTCGGTTGTTTCGATGGGGTTAATGATGAGTCCATCAAGATGGTCAATGATAGGTCGCATCACATCCAATCGGTCAACATTGAAACCGAACACTATCGGACAACATCAGACTGTCAAAAACAAGTACGACGTCGAGGGAGAGAGGAAATAACAATTACAAAATGAGTGAGTAATATTCAAAAAAAAAGATAATGATGATCTTGACAAGACAAGAAAAACATGTAAAGTTTAAAGAGTGATTAACTTTTGAAAGTAAAATATAGAGGAGATCTTCTGAACATACTCAATATCTCCTCTAGATTTCACTTATTAATCGTTATTCCTTTTAGAAATACTCATCCTCTGTACATTCCTAGAGCCACATCAGCAACTAAAATAGTTTATGTTCTCTAACATCCCTGGTCAGCTTGTCCACAAACTAATTAATCCCTAACCCCCAATCAAGAACAGCTAGTATTAGTAATTAACAAACACAATTTAATTAGTATTAATTAATTGGATCATCTTCCACAATAGTCTAGACAATTCCACAGTATACTTGTAAGCATGTTACCTAATCGCAAGATTTCTCGGCACTGTCATGTTTACATGTCCGATTTTCCGAACCCGGACGACAAAGCTAACGTGAGGACTCATTACAGTGCTAGCTAACATTTAATCAATAATTAATCTATGATTGCATTTTTATAATCAACATTTGTAGCACGTACGGTACACAAAGTTCCAACGTTACAAAACACATATAAATTAATAAAAGGGAACAAGATCTTCCCCCAAACTTGCCATTCCGAGGCTCTTGTCGTCGACTTTGTTTCTAACTGTTTTCGTCCTCTAATTATTTTTTTCAGTAAATAACGCTACGTGTCGCGGGCAAGCTTTCTTCCTTGACCGGTTTAATTTCTCACTGAAGTTTCCAGTAATTTTCTTAGTCTTGGTATTGGTATTGGGGGAATATTTGATTCAAACAATGTTGTGGTCCTATATATATTCCCTCCATAAAGAAGTTGAATCCATTGGTCAAATTTGGTTCGACTCGTTGTGAATAAATCAACTTTTTTTATATATTAGATTTGATCTAGACTTTGTCAATTATTTTGTCAAAGCCCGATTCAACCTAAAAGCTCGAATGTTAGGTGGAAGCTTCAACACAACCCCTCTCATGCGTAGGACTTGACTTTTACACGTGGGTCATAGCATGATTGAACATGGACCTGGAAGGACACAGGGATGGAGGCAACAAACAGGTCATGGACGAAACAGCTCTGTTACCATGTGAAAGTCCGATTCAACTCAAAAGTTCGAACTGTTCAGTGGAGGTTCCAACACTTTTGAATGTCTAAAATTTGATGAGAATAAGAATAAAATAAATCATGAAAATATAAAGAATAAAACAAAAGTTTGTGATGGTTAATATGTGTTCAACTGATTAAAAATAGAGAGATTCTAAATGATATTTTATGGAGAATCACTCTTGTAATCCCATTATGATTATTCTTTGGCTCATTTGAGTCAATAAACCAACGCCTGGCATGCTTTTAAATGGGATTTGCGATTAATCAATTCAAAATATCTCCAATGATCCGAATCCAAATCCTATTATGGACGATGGTGTAGAGTAGACAAGAACAAATGATTTGGAATTTGTTAAAAGGTTCTTATAATCAACTAAAATCTTAATTTTTGCTGTTGAAAAGAACTAAATCGCAATTAACTATGAGCAAGAATCGCATCATCAACATATATTTTACAAGTGTGAAGCATATGTGTCTAATGCTAAACTAACAGCTTTGACCATATCATGTTCCAAACGTTTGCATGCAGCTTTGAAATCCCAAAAGCTTTATACTTATTATGATTTGCATAGTGTGAAAATCCGATCCATCAAAAAATTCGAATTTATGGATGGAGGTCTCATTATGCTGGTTAATATCTTCACATTCTTTCGATGTGAGACTTACTTCAACACTCCATCTGGGTCATGCAGGACCGGACATCTACATATGGACCGGAAGGATACAGGGATAGACCATGGGCCAAACCAACTCTAGTACCATGTGAAAACCCGATCCACCAAAAAGCTCGAACTCATGGGTGGAAGTCTGGTTATAGTTATATACTGATTAATATCTCTACATTCTTTCGACGTGGAACTTACTTCAACACCTACATTTTCCATTTTCACTAAAAAAAATTTTCTGAACAGAGGCAGAAATAATATCATGTATAATAATTATGTGCAATTAAATTAAACAAATGAGTAAAGAAGACAACCTGTCAAATGATGCATAACCTATTTTTGTCTAGATTAGAATAAAGAATTAAGATATAATACAAGATTGGGGATGCCTTGTCGGCTCAATCTAAAGTTGTTATTTGTTTTCGATTGTTGCAAGTGGGAAGTTCAAGTTGGTAGCTATAGCTACTACCACTTTTAAATTTCTTTTCAAATGTTTCGAGAAAGGAAAAGAAAAAGAGTTGGTGATTTTATATGTTGCTAGGACCCAATTGACTTAATTTATTTGTGGATCTTTCATCAATAAACTTGGTTCAACTTCGTGTAATGCAGATCATGTTTTATATAATCGTAAAATAAAAGTTGAATAAAATAATCATAAAATTGTGTGCTGCGCATGGTCACGAACGAATATATATTTTATATTTATATATTGACTTTTTCAAATGATAATTTTGTTATTTTTCATAGAACTGTTATAGTTTAATACGATGTTATTTCTTGTTTATATTTTATAAAATAAATAACCTACAAGAAAATGCTTGGAAGAAACTCTAGATGTGATTTCAGTTTCATCTACCTTGTAGTAAGTTTAATCTGTGATAAAATTCTCATGATGAAAAGCATCTAATAAAAAAAAAATGAAACATATGTGTGTTTCTCTTGTTAATTCAAGGGACAGTTTTGGATTTACTATAAAATCTTGACTAATATATATTTTAAAATATTTTTTAACAGAATATATATTTTTTTTTTTGAAGTATGCCAAGTTTTTATCAGCAATAAGAATGCCCTTTTGTTTAATGATCTGTGAGACTTTCTTCTACCTTCTCCCTTTCATCACACCAAAAAATAAGAAGAATTGAGAATAAAACTAGCAATTTTCGATCTGTGTTTTGAAGGTTGCGTCAAATAACAATGTAGAATTCAAAGTTTTTGTATACCTTGCCCCCATGTTGCAACACTTAAAGGTTATGTTAGAAAACTTCAAAAACCTTCATTGTCATGGATTTGAGTTTGTCATAGTCATAGAATAGAGCCGGAGAAATAGATGGGTTGTTTGAGAGAAAAAGAATAGCCCTGGCAATAACACAACTTTTAGGGGTTGGGTTCAACGAGACACGATTCATATTCTCTTGGATTTCGACGAAAGATGGCGGGGACCGATCGAAACCGACATCATCCAAAGTCTTTCCGAAGATGCACGATGAAAGGTTGTTCCGATAGGATCAGTGATGGGTCCTAATTAGTTTATCCCATCATTACGAACGAGGCGATCATTAAGGGGTCGCATCACATCTAATCGTCCAACACATAAAACCGCACACCGTCGAACTGCAGTGGGAGGTATCGGAAGTAGGCGTGATCTCGTGACAGAGAAAATGACAACTTCAATATAAAGAGGGTAGTATTTTAAAAAAATGAAGGTACACTCGATAAGAACGCATTATATAGACACTTTCTTTAGAGAATTAACTTTCGGAATAAAAAAAACAAGAGAAGATCTCTTAGACATACCTACTTGATTATCCTTTAGTTATCCACTCATCGATACGTGTTTTTAAGATGGGTTACGTTGTTATATAAATATGTCACACAATACGTATGTGTGTGACAATGACATTGTTTTCCATGAGTTACTCATGACCATTTCCTAGCCATCCACCTTGAAAATGGTAGGACAATATCTAGGACCAACATGGATAACTGAGGGTATTTCATGGACCCCCATATGCAAACGAATGGAAAACTTTCTTGGCAACCAAACAAAAAATAAGAGAAATATTAAGAGTTTAAGGTCTCTATCCTTTGGTCTTAAATGCAGGATATGAATATCCCAGTTTCATCACACTTAATTCCTGTGGACCTACAATTCATTGTTCAAACCATCACCAACAACCTAACCTTATGAACGCATTGAAATAAAGTATAATATGTGTTGCACATGTAGAACCAGTTCTTGTTGTCGACAAGCTATATTACAAGATTGTTGTTCCTTTATCATGACATAGCCACCCAAAACTTGTATTTAAACCATTTCCACAAAAATACAATATTAGTGGGGCAGTCGCGGATTCTTTCTGTTGCCCAAGTATCCGAATCTGTCACGTAAGACTTAGGGGACGGATTTTGGTAAAAAAATATGTCGCTTGATGATGTAGAGCGCACAACGGAGAGGGGGTTCTTTACCTAATTCGTTGATTCAAAGTGAATACCGAAAGAG